>DWON01011187.1:0-10331 GCA_018251015.1 Phocides pigmalion okeechobee
GGACTACGTAACATCTTGCACATTTAATTAATTAATTAATATTAACGATGTGCATGCTCGTATCCGATCTCCCAAATTTATATATTTTACTTTAATTTATCGCTAAAATACTTACGTTTATATCTCAAATTAAGATATTTATACAATCGTACAAAAATAATTTATCTTTAGTAAAAATTACATAATTCCAAATACATACATATTTATGACTAAATGATTAATGATTATAATGAAAAAAATGGTTTCTATGGCCACTTATTTTGTGGTCATAATTTCGTTAATTGAAAATGGAATAAATAAGCATAACGTAAGTAAGGTTTTCACATTGTCTGTAATTTATTTCTTACTTTATTTATCATGAATGTTTTCATATACGTATAATACTATCACTAACCTTATGCTCATCAAATGCAGTAAGTAAAATGGTTTGAACTATCCAAGGGTACAGATCCCTTGCTTTCTTCACCAAGTCCGCGGACGAAGAGTTTAGCTGTTCATTGATAGCTATCAGTATCGTTGTGGCGTCCCTCAGAGGAGGGGATATTTTGTATTCCAACAGAGGACTTTGTTTCACTACTTCTTTTGCTAAAGCACCGTTGACTGTTATTCTGTTAAAAAACAATAACGATTTTTATTAATCGAGTTTAACTTAGCTGCTGCTAAAGTAATTTTTACATCTATATGACGATTGCTCGGTATTTATTAGTTCAAAATATCATTTGACTTTTCCTTTATAGACATAACTCAAAGGACTCATAAATATAATATTAAACTTACAACATCTGGTTTCCTAAGTGGCTCTGCTCGCGAGCTTTCTTCATGAGGTCTGAGTCTTCATCTACGCCTAGTACCCTGCTCCAATTGAGTGTCGGCTCTTTATGAGATTCTATTCTATATAGAGTTCTAGTAAAATTCTTGTAGATTTCGAAGTCCTTATCTATTGTATACAGATACTCTGTCACGTCTCTGCCTATTGTTTCTAGTACAAATAATGTGGCTATGCTGTTTATCTGCAATCAATGGACGAATTAAATATGATATTAAAAACAATGCATTACTTTTACTTGAGATCTGTGATAGCATAAATAGAAATTAACCTACGAAACTGAGGCACTATGGACGTCAGCAAAATACACATACATACATGCAAAGTACCATTTCAATTTGTATTGATTTTTATAAAACAAAGTTTTGATCTGCGATTCAACTTGAAAATTCTAAAATGAACATTTCATTAAGACTAAGTCATTAGTTGAAATACATATTACTTACATTGTCTCTAACATCAAAAATTCCGAAAGATTTTATCATATCACTCATGTAATTAGTCCAAGCAAAAGTACAGAAGTGCTCTTTCAACTTGACCGCCTCGTCCTTAGGTATCAAGAAAAAATTATGTATCTCATCTTCTTCGCAAAACATTTCTTCTGGATTATCCATTTTTTCTGTCAGCAACTGAAAAGTAATTATAATATTGTTCGTTTAACACAATTTAAGAAGTGTGTAAACCTTCAGCATATGATCAATTAATGAACGATGATACAATAAAGCATTTGGTAGTCAAAAGACAGAAGCGAACTATTAAAGAAATTCATTGAGTGTAATTATTGTTATATGTATACATTATTTTCGTATATTTTTTATACATATAATCACTATAATGTTATGCAGGCCTTTTTTGCCACTTCTATTTTGGGGGCACGCTAATTCTCAAAAGTTGTAAGTCCATATTTTTTGGATTTGGATAATTTTGACCTATAAAAAAAGCATTTTTTTTTGCAAAAGTTACTAAAATCGTTCTCTTTACTTTTAAAATTCTTTAATTTTTTATGGCAATTTTTGATATTTTCGAAGTTTCTTTTGGGTGTATTGCGTGTCCCCTTACGCCCCCGCGAAAAAAGGCCTGCTGTTATGTAAAGATATGGATTTAAGAAGTTATGCATACCTGAACTCTTTCAGTATCGGCCAAAGCTTCCAACCCTTTGCTCACAATATCAGGAGGCAGCGAAAGTAAGACTTTTACACCTTCGGGATTCCTATGAGAGACGTTGTAGACGACTTGTTCTATGTTCATATTGATGTTGACCACTAGCTCTGCACCCTCTATTAGTTTGGTGAATAAAGTCGAATAGAATAGAAAACGATGCTTGTTTCTGGCCGAGAGGAATTTGTACATAAAGTTTGTGGCTCTTGATAACCTGAAATATACGATTTTGTCTTGAACTACTGTCGTATGGGTTTGTACAATTGTCCATATTAAAAAGTTTCGCTTGTGTTAATATTTTTACAATTATTAATGAATTTAGCAACTGGAATATACTTACGAATTAAAGAGACTATCAGCGGTATTATCTGTGCTTACTTCTTGTAACGTACTTATAAAGTCTTTGAATATTTTAGTTATTTTGTCCAATTCAATGTCTACGTCGAACTTTTTCTTAATGTTATTTAAAGTGAGATCTGTTACTTCTTCAAATGTATTTTTGGTTTTACTCATTATTTTATATAAAAACTGAACACCCAAAATTGCTGTATCAGCAATATCTCTGATTGTGTTGTAACCTTCCGTATCGCGAAAAGTTGGTTTGAACACATCCAATACTTGCGTTATCCTAAAATGTAATCATCAAATCAAATACCAATATCAAGATTTATGGCATTGTTAAGTTCTGTTATTACATCGTTGGTAAAACTTACATAGTTAAATTAACGTAGGTGAAGTCCACTTCCTCGCCTTTAAAAATGCTAGTTACTTCAAGAGGGAGGAAGCTCTTCATTGACATCATACGAAGCACTGCCGTCGACATGTCGCCTATGCGGCTTATTCTATCATCGCCCGATATCTTGTAGTACATGTCACCGGCCTAGGTAATTGATATGAATGTCAGTATTACAAAAAATACTTTATAACTTAATACCTCAAGTATGTTATAGCAACATTAAAATGTAGAAATATTTGAAAGTCGTTTAGAAAATGTAAGTAATCTTGGAAAATAATTTCAATTTCGTAATTTCAAAGCGTCATATAATTTTACAGATTTGTTGGCAATTCATAAAAATTCATATTCCTATAAACATTTCCTTATGTTAAATAAACTGTATGGTTCTATTGTTTTTATATTTCTATATTCTATTGTATCGATATAGTAATCGATTTATCTGTCACTCACCATTTTTAGATATTTCCCAATATTCACTTCTAATACCAAATCAATGGCTACTTTCTGTAAGATAGTATTCGTCAAGGTACAAAGTTTACGGACAAATATCTCTACGTGTTCTGCGTTTTTTATTTTTAGTATCTTAGTGATGGAGTTTACATTACATTTGTCTAAACTGCCTTGCATTATCTGAAATATTATATAATTTAAATAAGATTAGTTGCTTAGGAAGTTGCTGCAAACCTTTTTAAAGTATCGTGAGGTTATTAAGTATATTATTACACATTATTTTAATCATTAATTTGTGATGACGTGCCACTAGATGTCGCTAATGAATAGCCAAAATTCGCGCCGGCCAAAGCTATGTTGTACGGCATCCTCTCTCAACGCCAGCCTGTCATGCCTGGAAGGTCATGTAGCTAACCATCCATTGATTTGTACATCATTCGTTGCAAATAAATTGTATATTAAAACTTTAATCAAATTACACGCAAATTTTTTTTGCAGAGTTAATTTTTTTCCATCTGTTATAATTATTTGATATTCATAATTATAACTGGCGACTTACTACACGTATAATAGTTTAGTTCACGTTTTAATATGTTAAATCTTTACAATTTCTCAGCACTAAACATTCATTTTTATAAGAACCAAATAAATAAAATAATTATGTTTTACTTACCCCTTCTAAATTTACTTCAGCAGTCATGACGCTGTTAGCAACCTCTTCATTTATGTCAAGTTCTGATTTTAAATATCGTCTCACTCGTTTCGGGTTCTTAAATAACTCGTCGACATGTAACCCATTTCCTATAATTATATTTTGTTAGAACAAATTATAAAAGGTCAATCTGCATTTACTAGCATTAATAAAGTAATTATATACTTAGTTTGAAATACGTTATAATTAATTCTTAGCGATATTGATAATTGTTCTATTCTATTGTTAGTCCGATATCATTACTATACTGAAAAAACAATTTAATTAATTATCATATCCACAATCTAAAATTGAAACATAAAATACGTTACGAGAAATTTATTAATAATGTGAATTAGCAATGTACGTGGATAATGTACATTTGCGTACTTACTACTTATATCTACGAAGGTGGGATTATCAGCAACTTCTGCCAAAGTGGCCAGTAGCTTCACGGCATCTGGCAGTAGCCCTGCTATGTCGAGCACTGTATCGTTGCTAATCAGCGGTGATATTTGACGTTTCACTTCCGTTAGTCTACAAGGAATTTCAAAAATGTATTTTGCAATGAAACTATAATTAAGTCAGATATATTTATCTTGTATAAGCTTATACAAGCCAGTTATAAATTTATCATTTTAGACGATTTGCCAAAAAAAGTAATTAATTCGAATTTTTTTCGATTCGATTCGATTCGATTTCGAAGTTTAACGATAAAAATCAAAAAATCAGGAGTGGTGAAGGAAAACGAGTTGCAACGCGGTTCCACTTTTATTTTATTACAGGTTCTGGGAATAAGTGGTTCATAAATATAGATCGAAAAAATCGTCTGAGTTTTCGGTATACATTCCTATGAATAACTTTATTATAATCATGTCTCCTTTTTACGACTTTCACAATCCACCCACTTGTCATGTAGGGTTCCATATTATAATTTTTCAAGTTCACAGTGGTTGAACTACAGATCAACCGGGAAGATACTATCACCATCCTCATAATCCACCATAAAGCAGTTTTTGTTTTTCGGTTCGAGAGGAATTCGACCATCTCAGTCTTCAGGAGTAACAACGCAACCATGCGTGACGTCAGGCAAGACTTTTTAAAATATATACCATAACACATATTAATACGACACGTGTTTCGTCCCAAAACAAAGCATCCAAGGGTAAGTTGACTCTGAGATGGTTGAATCCGTGAGTATAAAAAACTATGTTCGAGAATATGAACGGTTTGTTAAAAAAAGAGTGATTGATAACGTGATTAATTTATGGGTCATTAATTGAAAGTGAGTAAGTGATTGATGACTATTTCAATTCTCACTTTGATTTTTCATAGGTGGGTATTTCGTTGAACTGGTCCATGGGCGAGCAGGTGTTGTCCACGCTGCAGATGAACGACTGCATGAAGGTCAGAACCCCAGCACTGGGCAGCGCACGCGCTGGGAACTGGCCTACAAGATAACGCAAATGATCCATTTGTCATGTGAGCACATGGGCATCATATAGCTCTGAAAGCTTCTGGGCACGATTCAGAGACTGAAGTACAAATTATTTGCAATGATATAATAATACATTTCATTTATAATATAATGATACACGTGTAGTTTAAAAGTTTGTCTGAAGATAAAAAAATGCGATTATACAAATCTACTCAATTCGGGCATACAGCTTTAAAATATTAAAACATTCTGTATTGACACATTGTTTTTATTAAAAAGGTTACAATGTGCGGAAAAATCTCGCATGGCCTATGTAATCTGTGGTTTTCAAAATTAAATTAGACAGAAGTTTTTAAATTTTTTAAAGGACTTCTAATACTCAAACTAAAAAAACTTGATGGATTAAAAATATAATTTAAATGTTACTTAATATATCGTTCTACGTAACTGTTGTATCTTATGTACAGGATATTAAATTTAAATACATTGTTAATCTACTCACATGTTGGAAAATCTTGATTATTTATGTTTATCCTTACGATGTAGAGACTGGACATAACACACACAGCCCATATTATGCCACCGAGAGTTATCTGGAAAACCATAGTCATTAACATATCTAGTTACTTACTTTATGAAAATAATAAAAATTAAAATAACATTAGGTAAGTTATGGTATGAAAATAACTATCATTAATGTTAAGCTAACCAAATTCCGTTTCCGTATAAGGTAGTCCTTCCATAGCAGCAGCCGAAGTTGCCGGCCTGCCGCCATGTTGTGAGCCCGGGGCCGTTTGACAGCATCACTAGAAATAAAATACTGATTTTAAATGAAAATTATGTAAAGAATGAAGGGGAAACACAGCGGTCCCAATATCGTTCCTTGTGAGAACCTTGGAATTATATTTTTGTTAAAAATATTACTTCATGTATACAGTACGTATAATGGTATAGTTATCCTTAGGATAATTTAATATATTTTGTACGTTACTGATATAACCCATAATTAATATGAGACAGTATGTAAAGTTTATCCAGTTTTAATTAAAATTGGTACACGGTGCATAATTACTTGTATGGATATCAGTAGGGTTGTAGTAAATAAAAGGCTTGCATCAATAAATCTTTTCCTCAGAATATCTGGTTTGAAAAGATTTCGAACCAAAACAGAAAATATACGCAATTTCAATATACCAGCAACTTGAAATTATTGTTTTACTATCCTTTTTGCATCTTGATTCATGTTATTGCCTTCCTTTACAAATTACGGCTAATTTCACGATGTGCCAGGTCACGTTAGGGCGTTAATACCTTGTCAGTGAAATGATAGGCTATCATCACGCGACGGTCAGGAAATCACAACAGTAAGAAGCTTCATTATTTATGCACAACCGCCTATTAAGTATTTGTACTCGTTGAACGAAGGACGCTCCTGTACAAAGTCTGTAATTTCTAATTCGTATTTAAGCGTCTTTACTTTACTTTAAGAAAATATATTAAAATTTTGGTGGCACAAAACATTTTCACCGTCATATTGATCAAGAACCAATTATTATTCTAGAATTTACACTAAGGTGTTTACCGATGCAACGGATTTGCCGCGACGACACCAGGCGACAAGTAGAACGACGATGATAGTTATATAGTTATAGATACGATAGTGTATAGCTCGACGGCATTGGGGAGGTACCACAGCTGCCCTCATGATGTACTGCAAAGTAACTTCTTTATTTCAGTTGGAGCTATGCGGTTACCTCCTATTCGAGGCAGCGTTAATCCTTAGGAATAGTATCGCATCTAAGTCTCAAATTTGACTTCAGTCCTTTTTGAAGTTGATTGTCAATCCAGGCGTGTTCGTTTACTACTGTGCGTTCTTATATTAATAAATCGTTTTTCATTCAACTAGTTATAAAGTTGGTGATTTATGTCGTTACTAAAAGATAATACTTGAACGTAAAGAGGATTTCATGGCTGGAAATAAAGATACTCGGTCGTTATATTATACGTTGCTTGTATAAAAATATATTCTTTGACGAGTAAAATGATGGTAATATTCTACACGGGTATCCGTTGATCGTAGTTATCGAAGACATTATATTGTTCTTGAAACAATGAACTAGAATTGCAAAGATATAATATCTACCTACTGCTGCCATTGGCACTCTTTTGATTTCGCTTGTATTCAGTACTAAGTTATTTACTACGTTTATGTTCGGCTACTAATATTAATAAATTAAAGAATTTAATCGAAAAAAAAAAACCGCCGCAACATGTACTTCGAACGATTGAGTTACTATATTGAATTTAACTATTTAATTTCTCGCTCAATTTCCAAAAATAACTTTACTTGTTATGCACCAAAAACTTCCTCAGAAATCAATTTTCATGTTGCTAAAAACTGAGAGAAAATCCGTTCAGTACTTTTTGAGTTTATCATGAATAGACAGAATCACAGACGCGACGAGGGACTTTGTTTTATTTCAAAATATTTAGAGATAAATTCGAGTTTCGTCAAGATGTCTTACCTGCGTTACATGAGTAAAACAAAGACGAATTACTCGGGATGTCAAATAAAATAAATCGTGGGATAAAATATAATGAAATCCATTTCTTGTCTATATATTATCTTTTTTATTAATTTTAGTACCGGCTAGACATAAATTTAATAAATGTCATGTAAATTGTTATTAATAATTTGCCATCAGTATTAACACAAATCATTTTGAAAATATGCCCATAAATCTTTAATATGATCGTTTGTATATTAATGAGTTATGAATTATTATGCTTTCAGAAGTATCCGAGTTACTTTTATTATCAAGGACATTGTTGTTTAAACATATAATTAATTACTTCAGACATTTTAACGTTGATTTTTAGAAATACAAGTAGGCGTTAATGTAGAGTAATTACTGCTATGGACGTTACAAATATTGGTACATATTAGCATAAAAAAACAAAGAGTTAATTATGAATTTGTATAAAAAATGGAAGCCCCTTTAAATTTCTTGTTGCCTGCTCTCAGAGATCGAGTTCAGAATAGGCTGTACTTTAAGAAAAAATTTTACTGACAAATATTTTAAATATTTATAATAGGCTTATTAAGGTACAGAAAGGCTATCCTTTTCTTCAAAGGGACACTTTTAAAATGTACGCGGTAACATGGGGTGATAGATAGGTATTTGCGTCAAAACAGCAGGATCTCCCACCGTAAGTCCCCTTTTAGTCACCTATTATGTCAAACAGGAGATACGTTAGCACTATTCTGATCAAGAGTTACAGGGACACAGAAGGACATACGGTGTACGATGGTAATCTTTTTCCTTTGTACTTGTGTAAGAACTCTCCCTAATATAGGTTTTCGCACGACATTTACCTTCACCAGTTGATACGAGTGATAACTAATTTGTATGTCATAATAGATACTACATAAGTTATAAGATTCGCATAATTTAAAAAAAACACGAAAGAGAGAGAAGTTCGTTATGAAATTTGAAATTAAGACATCTAAGTACTGTCTAACGGTATCATTATTCAACAATGTAAAACTTTAACAAGGCCTACAACTACTACACACACTTCAATAAAATTGTGTTAAACCATACGTGACTCCAGACCATCGGTGCCGCCATTACGCGGATGAAACGTGACCAACGGTTCCGGCTTAATAATACTATAGCATACGTCTCAACAAATACATTACTAATTTATATACGTATTAGTAAAAATCTGAATTAATAGTTTAAGTAAGTAACTGAAAAAACAATAATACTAACAGAAATATAAGTATGAACAACTTAAAACGAATTTTAATAAAAACTTGACTTAAACAACCCTCGTTCCCGCGATGAAAATAGATTGAAATTATGTGCGCGAGATATGGATCAGCCGAAATATTTAAGTGTGTTTTTTACTTGTCGTAGGGCACATAGAAATTACAATACGGTACAACCTGCTTTAAAAGGAGAACTTAAAGTTTTTCACCACCTATAACAGTCAATCATGCTACGTTATAAAACCGAGCGAGTGATATTCGAGACGAGTGATCTTATTACATGGCGTAGATCCATTGATAACTAGAAGAAGCCAAGCGGCGCAAATGTTTCACTTAACAGTGATTACGTGTTTCTTCCGCTTGGCTTTGAAACCTTTGCTCCTTGGGTACAATATTATACAATTAGTTCTATGTTTGATCGATTCTACTAATAACAGGGCTGGTCCATATCTAGCGCAGAGAAATGCGATCGCTTATGCTAATTGTTTGAATTTTGTTATTTACATTTTAATTATGATAATGAAAATCTTAAAGCTAATTATAATAAAAGCCTAACCTTAACAATCTAAAGGGAGTCCGTGCCCATGCGGCATGGTGTAAAGAACGCTAGCTACATTCACACGTTGAAGCGATCGCAATTCTCTGCGCGAGATAGAAAGACTGCTCTCTGCTTTGCAAAATCATAGTATCTTTAGTAGTATCTAATTTATTTTAATGAAAAGGTCTTAAAGTATAATTTAGTTAATGGCGAACAAACTCGGTGACATTAGCCAATGTTACTTTAACTTTTTATTAATCGGAGTAAATACTGTGTGCGATACGCCGTATAGTAAAAAATCTTACAAATTTTCCACGTTCTTGCTTTAATAATTGAATTGAATTTTTAGCGTCAGTTTTAGGATGTTCTTATCTCTCTTTTTTATGGAAGAAGAATAGCAAACGAGCATGAAGGCAATCTGATGATAAGTAGTGGCTGCAGACCACGATTATCTACGGTCATGTTGCTTTACGGCGGATTATGAGGGCGGCGGTGCTACCTCCCCTATACTATATAACTATAGTTCTATCATCTATCAAATGTATTACTTCATTTAATATTTCATGTTCGTTTTTTAATTATAATTATTGTATATTATTTATTATTACATTAAATTATAATACATTTGAAAATATACCTAAGATTTTTTAATTTAATATTTTACAAATTAAAAATGCCATCCAGAACTCCTGCTTGTGGCATAGTGCCCAGAACACTGG
>DWON01011188.1:0-10331 GCA_018251015.1 Phocides pigmalion okeechobee
GTGCATGCTTTGAAATATATACCATTATACATTGTGGTGGCGGATTGTTGTAAAGTAATTTTAATAACAACTTAATAGCATGGATTTCCGCAAAGTAACGCCTGATACTATTAACTATCTTAAATAAAAAAGTATTTGGTAATTAAATTAGTACCACGTTTGGTCGGCGCCGTTGGTGAAAAGAGGACTGTTTGAATTACGATCGCTATTCAACGCGAGAATGCGACTAGCGCTCTCACGCATACGGATGCTGCATGAGCACAGACTCCTTTTAAATTGTTTAGGTTAGGGTTATATTATAATTCGTTTTAAGGTTTTCATTATTTATTAAAATGTAAAGAAGATACTTCAAAAACCTATAAAAAATCTATATTAAATTAAACTTTTAATATAAAGCAAGACTGTGGTGAATTAACTGTTACCATTTTTCATTGTTTTCGAACAGTTAATTTTCAAAAATCGCAGTAAAAAAACTTAAAGCAATATAAACATTTTAACGTGTGTTTATATATATATTTTTTAAAAAAGACACTAAAAAATTAATTTTGTGATCGATAAACACTGACAGATACAGCTGTTAAACGACAATACAAGTTAGTGCCGCGAGGACGAACAAACGCACGAAGTTCAAAACGAAGTATCAAACGCGCGAAGTTCAAAGCGAACTGTCAAACGCGCGAAGTTCATAAGCGAACTGTCAAATGCGCTAAGTTTAAATAGTCGTTGTACTTTCTTATTTTATACATTTTTATGCAATTTTCTATTTAAGAACCTTCTACGAAGTATTAGGAAACTTATAAAAAAACAATGTTCTGCAATTATGCCATGACCAAGTAAAACAGGGTTTATTTCTTTCTTTACTTTTGCACTGAACTTTTAGCAATTATCAAGAACCGATGATTTTTTTTAATTTTGTCCCATTGTCCTTATCAATATTGTCAGAACTAATAATTTTCCTTTCAGAGACGTGGCCTGAGAAACGTAGTCTACTATACCGTCGGCATAAATAATTCAATAACTAATAAATATTCAGTGCTGGAAGATGGCGTCAAATTAATAGAACCATTTACGGATTGGAAATTAACAACAAAAAGAAAATTAAAAAATATATGTTTTAATTTTTTTTATTAATTTTATTTCGATAATAGCTGTGCCAACGAGTTTGTCGGTGATGATTAAATTAAAGTGACATAACTTATTTTTTATTTGTTAACCGATTTCAATAAAAAGAAAAACAAAATGTTAAGTGAAGTCCATCTCAATATAATCCTGAAAACTTCATTCAAATTGGATAAGACGTTTATGAAATTAGTGTGCACAAACATACAAATACACAAAACGAAAATACATTGTTTCGGGTTCTCTTCCGTATGTAAAGGCAACCTTTTATGATGTTACTTTATGACAGCCATTCGTTACACTTTTATTATATGTATGGATGCAGTATTCGTTTTTAAACTTCGTACAAAGCATAGAAAATACAGTGCATACGTACAAAGCCTTATTTTATTCCTTATAGTACGATTTTTTTAATTTTTAATTTGATTAACTATTTAATAGCTAATTAATAATTGGGTTTAAGCAGTTTTGCATTTTTAATCCATAGTTTATCCAATATAATGTAACAATCGTAGCAATTAATATAACACCGGTGTAGCGTCGACGTATCTTAACAGAGCAGAATGGCAAAACTTCCGACACACACTCGACGTTTAAGCAGAGTTAACGTTGAATTCTGGCAAGCTGCCTAGTTCTCTGTGTTAGTAGTGGTTTATTTTGTGTATATGCAAAACATACTTAACTAACTAACAATCAGACGGGTAATAGAACTGTTTTTTTTGTATGTAGCAAAAGAGCATGCAACCTGATGGGCTAATTCTCAGCCCACAGACATCCACGTGCAATACAAACACGTCTAAAATCCTATCTGGGCTCGAAAGTAGGTACGTTGCAAGTCCTGAGGACTAAAATGGTCGCCTCGCTTCAAAGAGTAGCCGGCAACCGCACTACTCCAACCGAAACACAAGTAATGTTTTACGGCAGATTATGAGGGCAGCGGTAGTACCCCCTCGAATTATAGTTCTCCCACCTTGAATACTTTTTTAATTTTAGTTACTTTCGTTTCAAAATTATAATAAATACAGTTTCATGTACAAAATCTTATCCTTCAAATTTCTGACGCACGAACTAACGGAAAGACGGTCAGATTGACAAATAGACAAACGGATAGAGAAACAAAACCATAGACGCATTATAAGGGTTATTTTTAAATTATTTGGGAACGAAATCTGATGGTAGTACTATGGCTCGACCAAGCAGGTGCAACCAACCTGATAATCCATTATGAAGTAATTCTTGTGTATCGACTGGAGAGGCCTAGATTAGAGCGCCTATCTTGATCGTCAAGAGTACCAACGCAAATAAAGGGAAGCTCCAACAGATCCTGTTTAAAGATCATCTAGGTCCTAAGGAGACGCATTAACGAACTCAGATAGGACTTTATCATCCAGGTTTGAAGTCCTACGTTACGTGTAGATGTTCATGGACTGCATTGTATCTACGTATGGCTTTTGTTCCTCCAGTGGATTCAGCAGTGGAGCACAGTTCTGTTCCTAGTTTTGGACATAAAAAGATTGCAGCCCAACTTAATAACACGCATAAAAATTACCAGTCGCTAGAGGGCATTAAGGAAATAAAGGTAAGCGGGAACTCAAAACAAAATGGCGGTCTGCGAAGTAAAGATAATTTCAAGTTTATTGTTTAATTTTTATTCAAACCATTAAACTTAACATCTCTCAATTCCATTGCGAGGTTAACGCTGTAAATTCGTGAATTATTTTCGGACGTAAATGTTACTGTTTTATATAAATTAGTTTTGTGGTTGACATTTGAAATTTTATTTAAAAGTTACATTAATTTATTTGCATTTATAATGAACATTTACTAAAGATTTCCTTTATTGGGCTTAGCATATAAATATGTATGTTAGCCTTGAATGCAATGGAGAGGCGTGCAAAGAGGTTTATTGGTGATCCCGATCCAGTGAAAATCAATCTACAAAGCCTCGAGCACAGGCGCAGGGTAGCCAGCTTCTCGGTCTTGTACAGGGTCCATTTTGGAGAGTGTGCGCAGGAATTGTTCGAAAGAATTCCCCCATCCAAAGAGTGAAAACGTAAATGTAAACTTAAAATGAACTTATTCTACTGTTACTTATCTAATGCTGCAATTTTTGAACGTGAATGGTAAATCAAGTTTTATTTTCATATTTTCCAGAATTCAAATCTACGAGTTACATTTTTTCATGTGAGAAGAGTTTGTAAGTGGTCGCCGCCCATATGTCTATGGGCGGCGACCACTATGTCTAGATGTCTCTACGAACGATCACAAACACAAGTGAAATCCTACCAGTGCTCGAACGTTGATACGTTGCTGCTCCTGAGTACCAAGATGATCGCCTCGCCTTGAAGTGTAGCCGGCACCCGCACCTCTCTAACCGAAACACAAGTAACGCTTTACGGTGGATTAAGAGGGCGGCGGTGGTACCTCCCCGGACGAACGATAGTTTTCCCACCTTTAAAATTATATTGTTTCGATTAAAACCCGCTGTAAAAGTAATTATTGTTTCTCGAATTCTAGAAACGTTTAGAAGATATTTAGACAAAACCAAACAATGTTACTTACGCTGAACAAAACCACACGTAAAAGAAATTCCTTCACCATCTCGGTGTAAGGCACTCGTATCACTATGCTTCATGAAGCGAGCTTCAAAGCAAAAAGATAATATATAACGGATATTCACGATTAATGCTATTTTATACCCTATATTTTAAACCAGGTCCATGGAGCCTGGTAACCGATAATAATGTACGGTGTAGCTAATGGAAAAATATATAAATTCTGCGATGATATTAGTTCCAAAAAATAAAAGAAATTTTATTTTGTTGTTGTGTTAGTGTTTTATTTTTACATCCATTTCTAGCGTAAAGCTAATTCTAGCCACCACCATACTTTCCTATTGAAATCACTTGAGTTTCGGTAGTACGGTGTCTATATATGTATATACAAGTACGCTCAAATCCGATGTACTGATTTTTCTATGTAACATTACATTGTAACATTACAATGTAAGTTAGACGGGGTTGTATCACTGTCGCGCTCATAATCCGCTGTAAAACATTATTTGCGTTTGTTTACTATTTATTTGCTTGATACTATTAACGCCTGATTCTATTAACTATCTTGAATAGCGATATGATTTTAAAGATTTTTTTATTTATAAAATTTATTATTATTTGTTTATGTTTCAATTATGTAACCTCTTGACATTATATTCAATTTTGTAATCTCTTGATCTCTAGTGTACAATATATGATGATGTGTACAGATATGATGGAATTGCCTGTATTATGTGAACCATCTTGTTTGTATCTGTATATAATGACAAATAAACAATTTGAATTTCAATTTGGATGGCGTGAAGCATGACTTTAAGTCCTGTTTGATGTTGGACAACGACGACCACGGTCTCAAAGACCATCTAATATCACATGGACTCGACGTTTATGATAAAGTTTCACTTCGTAACTCGCTCATTGTAAACAGTAAGACAGAACACTAACGCTAACAAGTTACATCCCGTACATTGGAAGCTCTTAACTTGGCTGCTATCCAGCAACCATCTACGAATACAAAAGAATCGGGAAGATTTAGGTGCGCATAAATAAATTTTAAAGCGTCTCACAAAATAAGTCTAGACGACTATATTGATACTATATGCACTGAGAATGAAACATTCAACTTCCTTAACATTTATTTCAAATTCTTAACATTATTATTATTGACCAATCTTGTAAATTTACCTTATTGTAAATAAATTATATCGTATTGTAAACATGGTAGGGAAGGACATTTATGTTAAAGAAGCTGAGGATGTTACAGTTTTTACTATTTTAATTTATACTTAATTTCAATATTTTGATATATTTAAGTTACGTGTAAATTAAAATCTAATGTTTTAAAAATGTTAATAAAGCTGAGAATGTTACAGTTTTTACAATTAGCAGCAATTTTAATTTACACTTAACTTATATTTTTGAAGTATTTAAATTAAGTATAAATTAATATTTAGTCCATGGAGTTTAGTTCCAAAAAAAATTCAATCAATTAGTTGCATGTTTGATCGACGCTGCTGGTGACAAGAGGGCTGTGGTTTACATCTCGTGCAGAGAATTGCGATTGCTATTCAGCGCGAGATTGCTGTCGGCGTTCTTGTCACCATGCCACATCGGCACGAATTTTCTTTAGATTTACAAATAGCTTTATTATACTTAGTTTCAAAATATTACATTTTAGATCCTAACTTATGATTATGAATATGAATGTAAATATTTACATTTACATTTTTATTTCCTTGTATATACAAGGAAATAAAAATATGCTTAGTTAAAAGGAATTAATATTCCTTAGGATAGAACAGGAAGTAAATTCTCTTTGAAGTATTTTTTTTTACTTAAAATCATTAATTTTTACAATACCTTTAAAAAACTGTAAAACAAAAGATCGGAACAAACCAATTTATGAGTATTGTGGCAAATCGTGTAGAATTCCGAACGTTTCTGCGTCTAGAACCGTCTTAGGAAGGAAACGATACAATGGAAGAATCCGCCTTCCGGTTGGAAACGGTCCAGAAGTAGTTAGTACTAAAATATATTATTACTAAGAACTAACTTTTAAGTGTATTTATTCCTTGTAATGCTGTTATAGCTTTGTGGTAAGATTCTAACACAGAAAATCCGGGGGTTCAAATCTCTGAGATGCCTTTCTGATATTTCTGATTTGAGTTTATCGAAACTTGTGCATTGATAACTAACGAGTCAAGAAGAAAATGATGCAATTGAGGAATCTGCCTTTCAGTTAAAAACGATCCAGAAATACAGTTGGAAGTAAAATATAATGTAATTGAAACTTAACTTGTAAATTTATTTACTATTTTTAATACACTGATTTTTTTTGTAAAGAGGGAGAAAAGAGCGTGCAGATCACTTGACTTTAAGAAGTCGCTGCAGTCTGTGGACATCCAATAATACATCCTCAAACAGTACTAAAGTCTAATCTGAGCTCGTTGATGCGTTGTTAGTCCTTAGAACTAAGATGATCGTCGCGTTTGTAAGAGTAACCCACAACCGCACCTATCCAACCGTAACGCGAGATTTGTTTCATTGTGGCTGCGGTTTATAAGAGTGGCGGTGGTACTTCCCCCGTCGAAGTTCTATCACCCATCAAGTGGTAACATTCTCGCATTTTACATGGGAAGTCCGGGTTTCAGGTAAAATTAAAAATCTAAATTAAACCTGTCGGGTCGAATCGTTCAGAACGAGAAGGATTTGACCGGTGTCCACCAAAAACGTACTAAGTGCAGATCAGTAGACATTTCATAAAATACTTTGCGCAGGTACATTTCCCCGAGAACGAGAAGGGTTCGACTAGTGTTTACCAAAAATACTAAGTGCGAATCTTAACAAAAAAAGTAACAACTACAAAAAAGTAGACTTTTGTTATTTTATTAAGTGCTTGATACCGTTATACCTAAGAACGCAAATATAAGCTATAAATTTATATGAACTTGACAAGACATTAGTGGAAAGAAATCACCATCCGTTTTGGAAATCTTCCAGAACATCTAAATCAATATGTTCTTATTTAGATGCGAATGTTTCGTCTTGGATCAACATGGACTGAAATGTATTTGCTTCCGTCTGAGATTTATGTGATACCGTACCCGGACCACGGGAACATGTATCTGTCTATATATATACATTTAGAGGTGGAAGAACTATAGTTCGGCTACGGTGGTACCACTATGGTGGTTGTGTTTCGGTTGGAGAGGTGTAGTTGTCGGCTACACTTCGAAGTGAGGCGACCATCTTACTCTTCAGGACGAGCAGTCTACATTGATGAAAATCTTAAAACTAATTATAATAAAATCCTAACCTAAACAATGCTTGTACAACTTAATTATACTGTAAATAGTACTAAAATAAAGACTAAAACCAATCTCCACACACGAACCATGACAATCAACCTTAGATTTCAGCAAAAGACTTCGTTAGTGGCATTAAAATATGAAATAATATCGCTTTAATGGAATTAAAGATGAGAATTATTATTTTTTGGTCTACCATAGTACTAATGCATCAGTGATAGAAGCCAATGGCTTGTGTGCCTATGTTATATAAGTGAGCCAACAATCATAACTTTAAGCAAATCGCAAGAATTGTTTCCCTTTCTCTCTCCCAAATGAGATTACCAAAAAGCTAGATGGACACCGTCGCCTATTAACACTTGAAACTCCAACCACAATGCATTGCCGGCTTTGAAGCTCTCTTTACACTTTTTTTTAAGAACCCCATGTCATATATACCTTTGGTTGCCGGATAAACATTATTGGAGGCGAATATCTTAGTCCTCAAGAGTAGGAACGCATCCGCGTCCATCCTTAAATAGAACTTTTGTCTTATTTGAGATTGGACGTGGTTGCCCATGGGCTGCAGTGACCACTTAACATCAGGTGGCCTGCATGCCCGTTTCTAACTCTTTCATGATAAAAAAAAGAAGGATGCTCGTTCCACTTACTTATAAATAGTTGTACCAGTGATACTTCCCCGAGAGCATCAATCGTGAGTCCTTAAAAGGAATAACCTAAATTTTAATCATGAATTTATCACCCACTCGTTGCTTGTTATAGCTTATTTGTTTGCATACATTTTAACACCCATTTCAGAGTGAATATTTCTAACTGTACTCTGTACATCTTGAAGGAATAAAAGAGTAGGTGTGTGTAAGGTTTCTTTTTATAAAAATGTATAAAATCCCTCGTGCATAACCCATGACTTAAGGCCTTGTTTCACACGCTACGAATAACGAACAAGTGTGATACTTTGTCACGAATAGGTATGACAAAGATATATCTCTAAATATATAAGACAAAGTCCCCGGTCGCCTCTATCTCTGTCTGTCTGTTCGTGATAAACTCAAAAGCTGGTTTTTCTAACAGTTTTCAACGACAGGTAGAGTGGTTCCTGATGAAGGTTTAAATGCATAAGAAGTGAAGTTTTTTTCTGTAAATTGAGCGGGAAATTAAATATAGTAATTCAGTCGTTGATCGAAATAGATGCGAAATACATAGTATGAAAGAAAAATAATTTGAGTAAATATAAACTGTTTTATCTGAGCTAAGCTGGGCCGGGTCGCTAGTTTTATTATATAACGGGTACTCACGATTAACACTTTTTAACTACCGATATTTTGAACCAGTTGCGTGGGTCGTGGTCACGGCGAAACTTCGACGTAATATCGGTAATTAAAAGTGTATATACGAGCCATGCTACTGGTTCGAAATATCGGCAATCAAAAAGTGTTAATCGTGAGTACGCTTTATATAATAAAAGGTATAAATTCCGCGATGACATTAGTTTAAAATCCATCTTAGTCTACAGGAGTAGCAACGCATCTATATTCGAGCTCAGATAGGATTTCGGTCGTGTTTGAGGTAGTACGTGGATGTCTATCGGCTGCGAGTACTTAACATCATGTGGTTTGCGTGCACGTTTGCTACTCTTCTCACATATAACAAAAGAAGGTGGCCCGTCTGCCTTTCATCAGGCGAAACTATAAAAAAAATCGCCAGTCGCTTACGAGTTGTTAGTAGGAAACCATGAAAAACTCAGTAAAAACGCGGAAATGAAGTGCCTTTGAAACTGAATGCGACCCTGTACTCTGGAACCGGGGCAAATGTAATTACTTTGTTTGTTGGGCCTTTTTATTCGGTTTCCATCTGCGACGTGATGACACCTGTCTTGTTTTCAATTAGAATAATATTTTTATGCAAAAATCATGTACCTACGTATCAGGTCAAGTGTGTTTCTCACCCAAAGAGAATAATTGTATCAAGCTTCTAAAAGCTTGATTCCATTATACTGGGAATAGACGAAGTTAAGCACCATTGGGCGCGGTCAAGAATTGGATGGGTGACTGTTAGTGATTACAGCGCGTGCTGTACTAGTTAAAAGGATACGGCATGTATTCCACTCGATGATAGCTAATGGCTTAATTTCATGCAAGCGTTCGTGATTTTTATCAGCACGTTATGTAGTCGGTTAACGTTAATGCCGACAGACGGCTGACTTTTAATCTTATCAGAGGCTTTGTGAGCCATTTGACAATATCTGACATTGGGCTTGATCATTCCTAGTTGTGGTGAGAGATAATTGCTCAACAGTGGGCTTAAAAAGTTTTGAGCCAGCCTCCTTGTGTGTAAAGTTTTATCGTACAAATTTAAGTTTTAACTGCCTACACAAAAGGCAAGGCGACTATCTCGTTCCCCAGGATTGAAACATAAGTACGAGTTTAGGCAGAACTTCAGTCCTGTTTGACATTGTATGGACTGCCTCTATAGGCTGCAGCAAATACTAAGCATCAGATGGTCCACATAAACGTTGGCTATTTTCTTATATAAAAATTGTTAAATAAAATACTAAAATGTACATTTTTTCCCAAGGGTCGACTTCAGAAATGGCGCGCCAGTCCACTGGGCAGTTGCTGGCGAATTCGGTACGCGGACGCACTTCGTGCTGAATGAGTCTGACCCATCATCAGCTCACCTTGCCGTGGACAAGGTGGCGCGGTATGATGAAGGAATCTACAGATGCCGAATCGACTATGTTGACTCTCCGACCAGGAACTATAGGGTCAACTTGACTGTGATTGGTGAGTGACAGATTTATCTATGATTTCTTGGTGAGCTAATGAAACCACAAATCAAATTTGTGAACAACTATGCAATTTATCTGATAGTCCTTGATCATTACCATCCATTAAGATATTCTGTAATCAACTTCATATAGGACAGGTTATTGATTGCAGACGGTATTACTCGGGACAAAGATGGTTGTCGCATCTCAAAGGAAGATGTTACATTAATATGTCAGGTTAATGTAAAAGGCTGAACATTTTTCGTTCACTTCTGGGTAATGCTCTCTTTATATGAAGGGAATGAATGTGGTGAATTGATTTTACATTGTAACTACGACATTTTTTTATACCAAAAAAGCCCTGCAAAACATCTATACGCAGCCTCAAACAGGACTAAAGTCACATGAATTGGCACGTAGAGACTACTCCTGAGGACTGATATAATCGCCTTGTTATAAGTGTAGCCGGCAACCGCACCTCTCTAACCGATACACAAGACTTTCACAGCGGATTATTAGGATCGTATTACCCTGGTTAAACTATCCAAAGGTTAAAAGGTGGTAGAGCCGTTAGAGCTCGCC
>DWON01011189.1:0-10331 GCA_018251015.1 Phocides pigmalion okeechobee
TTGCCGGCTACACTTTGAAGCGAGGCGACCATCTTAGTCCTCAGGAGTAGCAACGCATCTACGTTCGAGCTCAGATATGCCGCCTTACGAATTTTCAATCAAGTCACGTGTCCTGACGCGAGTTTAAAAAGAAGTTTTCACTTCAAAAAACTAGATTCGTTGTGTTAAAATTAATATGTAAATATCGGTTATGTATTTTTTAGTATTTGTAAGGTAGTACTTGTACAGTGTAAGCGGGGAGGTACTGCCGCTACACCCATGTCTTGCTTGAAACGACATTTATGTTTTTTAACTGGTGGTAGTATAGTTCGATCGGGGAGGTACTACCGCCGCCCTCTTAATCCGCTGCAAAGCAATTTATGTTTCGGTTTAAGTGCGGTGGCCGGCTACACTTAAAACGAGGCGACCATTTTAGTTCTTTGGAGTAGCAACGCATCTACGACTTCAGATAGGACTTCAGTCCTGTTCAGTGTTGATGTCCTTGAGCTCTAGTGACTATTTAACATCAGGTGGCTACTAAACTCCTGTAGACTAAGATGATCGCCTCACTTATAAGTGTAGCCGGCAACCGTACCGCTCCAAACGGAACACAAGAATTCAAGGCGAATTATGAGGGCAGCGGTGGTACCTCCCCTTGAGCTGTAATACTACCTGTCAAATTCCATTAAAATAAGATTGTATGATAGTAATTGTAATGTACATATGTTTAAAATACTTGTTATGTATTTAAAAAATAATATTAAGCATTATAAGTAATATTATTTTATTATTAGATTAATATATAAATAAAACAATTATTAATTTTAGCATTTTTATTTCTAGAAATACAACAATATATATCGCTACTTTAAAACAAAATGGCCACAAATCAAAAATATTCAAAATCCTTTTATTGTAAAAATTCAAATTTTGTCGGTCACATATCCGAATCAACCATTAAAAGCAGAATAAAAATATCTCTCTAGCAGTGTATAACACCTATTTATCAATTTTAAAATTATACAAGAGCAATTATACAAGAACTGATTTTGAAAACTTTAAATGGCTCTCGTGTAAAATTAGGTCTATTCGCGTTGTGGCCCTTTTGTTTTGAAGTAGCGATATGAGCGCCGCAATCAATGTGTTAACTTTATTTTTTTGTACGGCAAGTTTAATTAACCTCATATCCCACATTAGAATTTTTAAAGTGATGATATATTATTATTACAATTTATCGCAATGCATAAATTCTTATCTTAAGAATTTTAAATGTAAAGGTCACTTTGCTTATTTGATTATGCCTCTGTTACGCTCCACTTATGAAAAATCTTCATGAAATGTGGTAAATTTGAGATGTAAGTTGTAGGAAAAGTTATTGAATATTTAATGGTGCTAGTTCAAAACTTGACACTTCACGTCATATGACACGTCGATACCCCAAAATTATAGTAATATAGATCTGGGTCAATTTACTTTTTTTTTTTCAAAATTATTCATTTACGGTTCAATAAAAGTATAAGTAAATTTTACTTCTGATGTCCATGTTAGTTCGTCTAATACAATTAAATGATCATACCATAATACGGGGTGATTTCCCGGAAAATGATGGGTTTTACTAATTTTTAGGAAAAATGACGTTTGGTTTATATATTATATATATTTATATATTTTTGTCCAAAGTTAATTTAATAATTATATGTAATATCGAAATTGTTATGTTAAAGAAAGATATTAAAAAGATATTTGGTGTATGTTGTTATCAAATTTTAATTATTATTTCTTATATTTTAATTACAGGGCGCAGATAGCGATAAAGATGACGACGAAGAAGAAGAAGACTATGAAGAGATGAATGAGCCCCAAAATTTCCCACCCGTAAATGTTCCTAATAGGTCTGGACTTTCGAACATGCCTGAGGTTTCCATAACCGTCATGCGGCCCACCGGAGAAACTTTACATGCCCGTCAAGGCATCCAACAACTCGCCTCGAAGGACTGCCTCGTCTGTGGTAGATCTTACCAGTACTCCCATAATGCAAGACGCCACGAACTCACTGCACACAGCTTCGATAGATACACCAATAAAACGACACACAAAAAAACGCCTTCGCATATGCAACCAAAACTTAGGCCTAATCCATTCAATCCTAAAGCGCGACTCATGCCTAATCCTATCAGTCATAAAATGCAACTTATTCCTAAGGGAATTTCAACCAAAATTATTACTCCGAAATCTATTGGCCCACCTAAACCAATCCCCATCAAAACTATAAAACCGCCGCAACATATTTTGCCATATCCATTACGCATTAAAGCTTTAAAAGATTTGCAAATTAAAAAGAAAGAACCTCAAATTTTGAAAACTCTTCTGACATCTAAGCCCGAAGTTTTAATTTCTGAACCAGAAATAATTAATTCCGGTCCAGAAAGTCCCGAAACATTGATATCAGAACCTGAAATAGCATCGTTCCAAGTAGAAGCTATTTTGTCCGAGCCAGATGCGTTTGTCAATCAAAATGATGATGACGAAGGTGGCAGAGAATCGCATCAATATAAAACAAACAATCACGGTCAAAACTATGATACCGTAGAAATGGATACGGATAATGAAATTGAAATTGCTCGTCAGCAAGAAAATGAAGGCGATGATGGACGAACTGAAAATAAAGCAGATGATGATAATCAAAATGACAACGAAAACATGGAAACGAACCAAAGTTATAAACAAGATTCTAACGAGCATGGTGAAATTCGGAGAGAAGGTGGAAATGTTGATAAGAAAACCAAAAAAATTGACCACGCAATCAAAGAAGAGAAAGATAAGGAAGATCAGAACCATCGTGATGAAAATTATGAAGACGACGATGAAGACCTGCCACCGGCGAGTTTGGCTCCTGTTGTAGAAATTAATGAAGATATGCAAGCAAATTCCTACAATAGTGAAATTAATGAAGAGGAAGAAGAAGAAGACTTGGAATCAGCAGATGCTAATGACACAGTAGATGGTGAGGACAATGTCAAGGACTTAGATCCAGACAAGATTTATGTTACAAAAACTCAACGAGAATTTATTCTGAAGCATCGTGACATAATTGAACAGATTAATACAAAAAGATGTCTTTGCTGTAACAGGGAACATCCGCGACGTAAGGCAGTTATTCAACATTTACAAAAGAATGGGCACAAAGTGCCTAAACACACGTGTTACAATTGTGTAATAACATTTAGCCACATTGGAGCCTTACTCAGTCACATGAGGTCAAATACTTGCACTGATTTATGGAAAATAATTTATAATGAAAATGGAATTACTGATGATCTAGTTTTAGAGGATGAACCAAAAGATCCCAAAATTCAGTACAAAGATATTTTTAATGCTAGATCATATGCGTGCAAGCTTTGTCCAGCCAAATTCCAATTAAAACAATTTATAATGAAACATGTCTTGGATGTTCATGAAGACGGCCAATCTAAAGTCACGTTGGCTTGTGTTCACTGTGGATCGAGATTCAAAGATAAAAGTTTGTGGAAGAAACACATTCGAAATGGCGAATGCACGGTTTATATTTCGTGCGATTTATGTTCAGAAAAGTTTGTTAATATGCAAGACTTTAGTGACCATGCCTTAGCCGTTCATGCTGGTAGCTGTGATTTGTCCGACAGCCAGAGCAAATGTGTGGACGGTCGACCAACGGATTGCCCCATATGTGGCAAGAAGAATAGCAGCTATCCGAATTTGGTCAAACATATGAAGATTATTCATAATGAGGGGAAACCTCATTACTGCCAGCATTGCGACTCCAAGTTCGAACAAGCTGCCGACCTTAACAAACACATTTACATGGAGCACTCTGATAGATCTTTAGGCGTTCAGATTTCGACTGAGCCTGACATGTCGCTTGTCAAAGAGGAAGCGGAAGAATATCATTATTCATGTACAGAATGCAATGCCATTTTCGAGACCGTGGACGCATGGACCGATCACCAAGTGGCTGAACACAACCAAGTTGCACATCATTGTGATCAATGCGAAAAGAAATTTTTGCGGCCATCTGAATTGGCCGAACATAAAAATACACATTTGCGCGTGAAATTTTACCCCTGCAACGTTTGTTCAAACTCGTACAGCACCCCTCAAAAGCTTTCTGAACATGTCCAACAAGCTCACCCCGGATCCGCAGGGTATAACTCAATGGATGCAGAATTTTTCTGTGACATATGTATAAGGTCATTCAAAAGTCGTCAGGCATATTCTAATCATATGCGTATTCATTCTAAAGTACCTACTACTAACAGGAAGCCTGGAGATCCTAAAGGATTTTCATCACAAATTATTGGAAAGCCAATTCGACACTTTTCTATGGTCCAGCCTAGCTTTTTGTCATTTAAGCCAAATTGTAATGTTCCTAATGCTCCTTACTCATGTGATATTTGTGGCAAAGGATTTATGCATAAGAAAAATATATGGAAACATAAGAAAGTTCTACACGCAGATCTAATTAACGACAGGAATGATAGTGAAGAGAACACTATGCAAGCGTCCACCGAAGAAGACGACTACAACGTAGATGAAAATGGTTCTATTTTATCAACACCCCAATTTAACAGTTTCAACTTTACTAATACCACTAATAATATGCAACAACAGCAGCAGCAGCAGCAGCAACCATCGCAAAACCCTATGCCGTTTTCTTGTGAATTATGCTACAAACGTTTCCCTGTTAAAACTAGCTTGTGGAAACACAAACGAGCCAAGCATGGAATAATTAACCCCAGCTCTACAAAGTCTGAAACACAGAATACACCGAGTGAATCGACAGGTCGATCGAACTGTACCATATGCGAGATAAGTTTCACCGACAAGAGATCCTACTATCGTCATAGGAAAAATGTTCATAAATCTACTGTACAGATGTGCAAAATCTGCGGTAAACCGCTTAGTTCTACGGTGGAACTATATGAGCATTTGCGGGCTGCTCACGCACAAGAATTACTCGGGTATAATGCTAGCCAAGGTACTAGCAAATCACAAGATATGGGACAAGATATGGATCCAGATTACGATCAGGAGCAGGATTCTATGGATCCCAATGCTGAGTATCAAGCACGATATCCGTGTGATACTTGCGGCAAACAATTTGTCGGTCTTCTTGCATTGCAAAACCATCAATGCATTAATCAGATGCAACCGCAGCCGCAAACTTTTGATTGTGAGATTTGCCACAAGAGCTACACATCAATTGCCGCTCTTAAGAGTCACCGCGGTTGGCATCTGCGCTCACCCGACGGTAAAGCTGCTGCTAATAATTCCGGCCTTTGGATGCCTCAGCTCAAAGTTACGAGCAAAGTTAGTAAGCATGAAGTAGTTGACCCTTCCCAACTCGCAAAAGTTACGCATTCAATCCCCGCAAGCGTGGTAGCGAAGCGAAGATTACCTCCAGAAGTAGAAGTAACCGTTGTTAATCCGAACAAGAAAATGCGATCGGATGATTCTGTAGAAATGGATCAGCAAAACAATTCGTCTTCAGGTATCGAGGATCGGTATTGTTCTATATGCGACAAGGAATTTACGAAGCGAGCGGCATTCCAACGTCACATGGATGAAGTTCACCAACCGAATTCCGTGTTTTGTCCCGTTTGTGACAAAAGTTTCACCCGAAAATCGACGTTGATTGTCCACATGAAGAAGCACTACGATGCTGGAGAAGGTAGTTCTTCAGGAACCGCTCAAATGGACGATGATGCACACGTGTGTGATGTTTGTGAATCGCAGTTCGAAACAGCTGAGGAATTAAACTCGCATCGCACTGTGCAACATGGGGACGGCGACGGTGATGGAGAGGAAACGGGCGAATCTGAAGAAGAGGTAGTCGATGTAGAACAGCTGCCAGGCGAATTTACGTGTAGCCAGTGTGGCGACGGCGTGGCCACACCGCGCGATTTGATCGCCCACCGCACCATGCACTCCACACCTACTAAGTTCTTCTGCAACATTTGCAAAGTATACTTTGCTAGAGCGTTGGATCTCTCGTCTCACACCAGAGCTAGACACTCGGACAACGATAAAGTTTCCTTTCCATGTGCCATGTGTGACCGCTCCTACCTGAATAAGAAGAGTTTGCAACGTCATATCGAAATGGCACACTGATTTTTCCATAACTAATGCGCTGGATAATTTTTCGAAAATAAAGCAATCTCTCCCCTACGTTTAAATGAAATGCGGTGGCCTTGTTTATGTCATATATATTTATGACTCTTATAATGACTTATGTCATTTCCAAATTGTAAATATCAACCGTTTGTGACTTTAATGATACCCTAATATGCAATTGTTATCAGATTGCCCTTAATGTGTTTATGCTGTCATTCCTATATCGTTTGGTTGCCGTTTTAATTTCATTATTTTAAGTTAATTTTAATTTTCACTTTAAGCTTTTTAATAAGTCTGCTCATATTGTGTTATTTATTTTACTATCATCTATGAAGACTGTTGCAAGTTCGTGTAATTGTAATAGTTTTATTATGAGTTCGCGTTAAAAGTAACATCGAAATGCGTAGATGTCTTATCATGATTTTCAAAAAGTGATAAACGATCGTCTACATTTATATTTTTAAATACTGGAATCATGGGCCAAAATTTTTATATTAGTCAATATTGGTTAAAACAAACTTAAATTGTATGTGTAAGTATGACTTGTATGCGTCTTTAAATTTATCTATATTTTTTGTGAGATCAATGTGATCTTTAACGAGTTATTTTTAGTTGTAAGTAGCGTTTAGTTCTACTTTATTATAGTATGTAAATATTTTCGTAAATGAATACTAATTAGGAATTTAATGATTTGAATTGATAAGGGAAGGTTTAAGTTTCATTAAAATGTACTGATTATTTTATAGTAATTGCAAATGTATATTTTATAAAAACTAAATTAACCACAAATGGCATATCTCCCTCATCTATGGTGATAAAAGATATATTGTGCATCTTGGTATTTTGCTATTAATTATTTTTACGTCACCTCTTCCATTTCGTCCTAAATATTATGGATTATTCTGAAGTCAATCTGTAATAGTGCCAAACTACATACACAACTAAATAAATAAATGTAACGAACAGACAAACATCAGATAGGCAATGATATATCATTTCTAGATTAAAATAAAAAATGATTTCGTATATTCAATAAGCAATATTAAATGTAATTTGCCATTCGCACAAGATGTTAAAATATATTTTTATTATATCAATGCATATAATGCGAGTCATTTTACAAATACATTTAGCTTATAAATTAAAAATCATTCAAATAATTTTAATATTTATCGCAACACTATTCGGTGCTTGACACAAACGATAATTCTGAATAAAAACTTAAAACTTATCATTAAATATTTTATGGTATATTTGCGGGTACCTTTGTAATTTTTCTAGGAAGATTACATGGTAACTGAGTATTGAGATTGGATACATTTTTGCCTGTTTTTATTTTTACGATATCCAGCCTTTATTTTGTAAAAGAACAATCAACCGATTGATTTGATTAGGTAGAAATGTATAAGACAATTGAAAACTAACGAGACGGGCGCGAGCTCGAGTCACTTCAAACATTAAACAAACATTGTGAACTGATTGGTTCATGGAGCAGATTCATTTACATCTTAATCGCTGGAAATTCGCAAAATTCGCTTACGCATGCCAATTAAAAATAGATTATTTAGTGATTATCGCCTTAACATTTGTCAACTTAACATTACTCAACTGCTTTTACTCTGGTCTCTTAGCAAATCATCGAAATCATTTCAAAAATAAAATGTATAAAAGTGAGATAAGTAGTTATTTTATACGGTTACGATTGTTCTGTAAATTGAAAGTATACTTGTTATAAATACATAGTTTCCACACTTGCTTTCCATGTAAATCAATTGCGGCATCGCATCTAAAACATTTAAAATTTTATATAGTATTGTAAATATGATACATACATTTCTGAGTATTATTTTTAATAACATACTTTTAGTCATCTTCCATTTGAAATCTATAAGCTATCTATCATGTTATTGATTATTTTGTTTGGTCATTAAATGTATGAGATGTTTGTACTTTGGATAACAGATAAATTTAATATATAAATTATTTGTAAATGTTGAGATATTTGAATGAGACATACGTATGTATGTGTGATCGCTTACATTGAATACCTTACAATCAAATACATAACATGTTTGCCAACGAAGCGATGCCAATTTAACTAACATATGGTCGTTTTTTGTGGACAAACTAGATTTTTTTTAATTCAAAGATCATAAAAAACAAAAACATTACAAAAATTCAAAACAACCGAAGCTATACTCGATAAGAAATTAATTTGAAGGCTTTTTGGGTTGCTTGATCGTTTTTTTTGACAAAAATCATGTCTGCCGAAATATTAAATTGCGTTAAGTAGACATTGATTTCATCTTTAATTTTTTTATAATTGCGTCATCTTTAATTATAAACGTGTTATCTTTTTATTTTATTGGCATTTTTTTGCAAATATTAAAAAGATTTCGTGTGAGATTTTTTTTAAATATAACTGATATCACCTATCAAAATTAGTTTAGTTTTCTCTTTGATATTGATTTGATTCTCTTTGACAAGATGATAATAAATTGGCAGGCGTCGTTGGTATAATTATGTATATTATATTCCTAAGGGTTATACGACTTTGCAGCGATTTAGACTCAGTGCAACGCGGTATAAATTTTGGTAGTCTAATATAGATTTTTATGTAAAATTGGTGTAGCAAACGAACATGCGGCCCACATGATGATAAGTATACAGTAAAATGTATAAATTCCACAACTATATTAATTTCAAATCTTGCCGCCTATGATCCATAACTTGAGATCGCTGGTTACAAGCGAGGCGATCAACCCAGGCCTCAGAAGTAGCGACGCATCCATGCACGACGTCAGGCTGGAGTTAAGTCCTATTTGAGGTTGGGTGGAGATGTCCATGGTCTGCACAGATCAATTACCATCATGGTCTGCACCCTCATTTGCTACTTTTCCAAAACAGAAAGTACAAATTCCGTATAGAATAGAAGTCCTATCTGAAGTTTATCACAGATGCGCTGCTACTTCTGAGGACTATCGGTCGCCTTATAGATAAGTGAACGAAAACCACATTTGACTCCGCTGGTCTCTCGAATTAGAAGTCTAGAAGTCTCAAGGCGAACTCTAGTTGGTTCACGCTGGACACGTGGCAGTGGCACCTTTAGCGAAGTGTTAAAGAATCTAATATATAGCTTGTCTATATACATGGCAAACTTGTATGTAATGCCTGTATGTACGACTTGTGTATGTATGTATGTCAGCGCTGCAGAATATAAATGTTTGTATTGTTTGCCAGTGTGTATGGCCGACGTTTGTGGTCTAATCTGACAATTTTTGAATTGCCAGCTGTAATCATTATTTGTATGTGTTATCAGCATGGGTGTGTGGAAAACATTTGCACCCTAGTATGGCAAATGTTTGTATTCTAGTATGGAAAATGTTTGTATTCTAGTATGGAAAATGTTTGTATCCTAGTATTGCAAATGTTTGTGTCCTTGTATGGCAAATATTTGTATCGTTGTATGGTCAACTTTTATGGTTGGCTGGCTGCTTCGTATCGCTGCAAAGTCGTGCACGACTGTTTTAATTAGATTGAATACTTTTTGTACGATTAGGAGCTAAACCAAATTGTCCATAGATGAGGTTCACGTTTGTCATCTTATGTGGTTTGATAAATAAAGTGACTTAATGATATATTTATTGTTTTTATTTAATATAATTAAAACTTCAAAATTACAAGCAACGGGAATCCTCTTACTGATATTATTATTGAGAAAGTTTGAGAATGTGGATGTAACAACATCAGTAAGAGTAACACTCTTTCATGCTAAATCTCCTGAACGGATTTTCATGAAACTCCAATAATATAGCTTATATTGATATATAATCTGATCCTGATGTACAACATAAAATACAATTAATATTAATAGTTTGACTGAGGTGCTTATATATTAGATCTGATTTAAAAAGACTGCCGAGAGATTTTCCGCCGGCTTTTTTCTACGGTCTACCATAGCTAACAGGGCGCTCAAAGCCGATGTATTGATTTACACTTTATCCTTGACGTTCATTAAGTGTATGGAAATACTGTAATGAAATAAAATATTTGAATTTGAATTTGAATCGGGTTAGCCTTACGGGAGTCGGCACGAAACGCGCTTATTTCTGTAGACGCTATGCGCTGACAATTCACTGAAATATTTTTTTAGCATGTGTATTATCTACGAACACAGACGTAATGTCCGCCCTCAATCTTGT
>DWON01011190.1:0-10331 GCA_018251015.1 Phocides pigmalion okeechobee
GCGCTCGCCGCCCGCCGCGCACGCCGCGCACGCCGCGCACCCGCCCGCGCCGCGCCGCCACATCATCCAGGTCTCCACCTTCCAGATGTGCGTGCTGCTGCTCTTCAACAAGCGCGAGAGGCTCACGTATGAGGTATGACCTTGGACTACCTTAATATACGAACACACCCCCACACGTCTTTTGAATTAACTGGTACTAAAAGTACTCAAAATGACACCTAGTAATTCTTTCGAATTTCCTTACTATCTGTAAAAAATAATTAAAATTGCACTACGGATATTAACAAGCCAACTTCTGACTCTTTCAATATTGCGTAATTATTTTCATTCAGCACTTAATTAGAATACTTAATTTGACACAAAAATCTATTCCCTAAAAAGCTGTGAATACATCCTATCATAGAATAGACAACCAGGTATAACACATATAAATATAATTCTTCTTATAAATGAAGACAACGTTAGCTTTTAGTGTTAATCTTATTATAACCACTTTGGACCTTATTTCCATTTCAGTCAAAATAACCGATATAACATGAAATTACTGAAAAAAACGCGTGTTAATTTTTAGGAAATAATAAATGAAACAGACATACCAGAGAAGGATTTGGTACGCGCACTGCAGTCCCTGGCCATGGGCAAGCCCACGCAGAGGGTGCTTATCAAGCATCCAAAAACGAAGGAGATCGAACCTTCACATCAGTTCTACGTGAACGACGCCTTCACATCTAAATTACACAGGTCAGCTTAAATCTTATCACCTTGTATAATTATAATCTAAACTATATTTTACATAACGTAACATTGAAAATTTAAGAAAAACAGCCATACACTTAATTTTATTGCTTGTTTATAACTTTTAGCTTTTTTTTTTTAATTGTAATATTTACAAAGAAAAAAGAGCTACTATAACAATTTCTAATGAAAAAAACATTATCATTTTTGACAACTTCAAACTCACATATGATACCTTCAGAGTAATAATGACCTATATAAAATAATGTTTTGACAAATGTGCCTTAAAGATTCTCATTCATGTAATTTTTGTGAGAACCCAAACATTCTAGGTATATTCTGGGAAATTATAGTATTTAAATTTTCTACGATCTTATTTTTTTATTTCCTATATCTGTTACTCACAATTATACATAGGCGATATTTGATGTTTGAATTACAAATTTCTGTACATGCCAAAACGCCAAAATACATTTTTTTTCTCTGTTAAACATTGCGATAAATACCTGTCGCAATGTTGATCGCATAACGTTAACCGAAAGTCTGTCGCAATGTAACATACCGGCGGGTCGTGTTGGTGCGGCAGGGTGAAGATCCAGACGGTGGCGGCGAAGGGCGAGTCGGAGCCGGAGCGGCGCGAGACGCGCAACAAGGTGGACGAGGACCGCAAGCACGAGATCGAGGCCGCCATCGTGCGCATCATGAAGGCGCGCAAGAAGATGGCGGTAACATGAACTACCCTTTTTACATTCAATATCATCTAATATTTTACTATATTTTACTTTCGTTAACACAGTTTTTATGTTACAAGACTAGCAAACGACTGTTCAGTGCTGTTTAGTAGTTGCTGCAGTTTATAACAGACTGAAATCCTATATAGGACCTCATGTAATGTGTTGTTATTATAACTCAAATGGTCGTCACGCTTGTTAACTTGTTTGAAAGGCAGCAAACCAGCGTACAGGCCAGCCAATGGACTTATGATCACATTCAATCTTAACAAGGATTGAAATTAATCTTTAACTCTTAACTGTAAATGGAGGTGGTATCTACACCCCGTCAACTGAAAAAAAAAAGAGTTGTTTAGCTGCTATTTATAAGTGCAGCGGTCGTACCTACACAATTGAATTATACTATCTTTCTATCATTTATTATAGCGCAAGATTCCACTGCCTTATAAACTATGAATGTACCTGACTTCAGTGATTATTTAACGTCTCATTTTGTTTATTGTTTTTATAATGTACAAAGACAAAGGTGGAATAGTTTTATGAGCATAATTATTTGCTTATCAATCGTTGGGTAGAAATAGAGTGCGGTATAAAGAACGATAACGATAAGAGCACGTTAGTAATGAGAGCGATGTTGTGGCAGCACACGCTGCTGGTGGCGGAGGTGACGGAGCAGCTGCGCGCGCGCTTCCTGCCGTCGCCCGTCGTCATCAAGAAGCGCATCGAGGGGCTCATCGAGCGCGAGTACCTGGCGCGCACGCCCGACGACCGCAAGGTCTACACCTACGTCGCATAGGTGCGCCCGCCCTCGCGCGGAATGCTAACTGTTCACATACAAAATACTTTTATGAACGCAGTAAAAATCATAACGCTAAGATGCCGTTTACTCGCTTTATGTAATATCCATCAGTGTGTTTTACGAAACGATAAAACTTGTGTGCCGATGTGACACATGAAGAATTTAGTTTCATCATGAAACTGACAACATTCAAACGTCAACAAACCTAGCGTTCCTAAGATCAATTTTATTGCCATATTGTGCTGTTCCTTACACCGTGTATACACGAACTGGTTTTATTCACCAGCTACAGTTCGTATAACACAAGTGAAATGGCACTATTTCTTCTTATATTCTGAAACCATTTATAAGAACATCGACATCAGCAACGCAATAACTGGCGGCATGTTTTTGTGAAGTACAACTTCCAACGCGTATAACACGCAGTTTTTCTCATATAAATTTTGTTTGAAATATAGTTAACATCTAGTGAACAATTAACATTTTCGTGAGTTACAGCGTCTACAATTTTACATGTCAATATAGTATTGTTACAGTGTCTCCCCTCGCCAAATATGAGCTTTCATTATAGGTACCAAATTATATGACTGCAGCCGCAGTTCCGCGCGGAACTGATACCGAGGACGGTCAGTTTGACACGTCAACAGCTCAAGATTCGTGCTTCTAATTGTATTCGTATGGCAGCCATTTTGTGTTAACGATTAACGAGGGTGTCCATTCAATGCGAGTTTACGGTCTTACCGAGGATAAAGCGGCTCTTGTATGAATGCAAACGTGAATTTACAGCAACTCTTCGAATAAAATGACAACCACTGACCTTTGAGGTGAAGAATGTTGCAAGCTAAATTATTTTACTTGGAGTTTTCACAGCCCAGTATAAATTTTCTTTGAGTGTAAGTATTTCGTGTCGTGAAATTTTCGTGAGTAGGAAAGAAAGAGCTGGGAAGTGAATAATGGCAGGATGTTATGTGAACCAATCTAACTGGCTCTTAGTTGTTTCATTTTATGTTCAAATTTACTGTTTACGGACTAACCTCAAAGTTAAATAAATACAGTATCATCACTCGCTTATCGTTAATGATAAATAGCCGTTTGTCCGATACGTTAATAAATCATCGACCGCCGAGACTTCCCCTATCGTCGTTCGAACAGATTGAATGTAATCGATGTAAAAATATTGTATATACAAATTACAGAATGTGGCTTTAGTCTAATCTTCTCATTATGTACTATAAAGTGTTCCTCGTAATATCTTAGCGTAGATATGTTAAATTAAATTCTCTCTTTTATAACGGCATGTTTTATTCTTTCCTCTTATTTTTAATTTGAAAAATACTTTACAACTATTGCATGTCTTCCTAAATAGGCTTTTATTTTCAGGCTGTCACTGTTTCGAGACCGTTAAGTCCTTGAAGGGTAGAAGCCAAGTTAAAGTGATAGAAGTAACAAAATATTTAAATTATTCCAAAATAAAAAGTATTATTATTGTAAAATATTTTATTTGTTGATAAGTAAAACTAAAGTAGATAGCATAATAATGTCGCTACCTAACACACAACACTTATTGGACGGATAGTGAAAGAAAAAATCATTCGGCAGATTAATGTTTATATGAGGTCCTTTCGCAAATTCTCTTATGGGCCTGCTAATATCTACGAAGCGGACGTCTAATGTTAGAACCGTAGACAAATCTGCCGCACTAAATGTTAGGTTGGATATTTGTGTATCCACGGTTACTTTAACAATTCTATTTTCCGCTTTATTTTTTGTGCTTATATCCGCAAATGCGATAACAAACGCATATCTTGTCACCAAGTTATAACAACTCAAATGTTTCGACTGGTATTCTCCGTATAAGAATTTGCGATCATTAACTTCTAAAAGCACCCACATATCATCTTTCACATCGCGTGGGTTTCCATAAGGCGATATAAATAACTTCTGATTTAATCCTGCGTATTCTTTTATAATATTTTGTATAGATTGACAAGCCATGGTCGCATTCTTTTTGGAAATATTTTGCTGCAAACTCAATCTACATTTTGACCTCGTGTTAAATCCAAAAAGTAGAGTTTTGTTACGAATGTTTGACCAAACGCATTGGCCATTATCGTTGATGGGAAAAGCAATATAAGGTTTTCCATACGTTCGGTTAAAGAAATTATTAGTATGATTATTGGCAGCAGATGATGTGATAATTGGCAATCCTGGCATATATCCGGGATTTCCACTCAACTGTATAATATCGTCAATGGTTTCGTTGCCCAAATACCATTTGACAATTACTTCTTGTAATATTAGTTGCACGTTCATACGAATTTTATTCATATATAACTTTACACTAGCATTCGTTATTCTTGAGTCGTAATAGTATATACTGTACTCTACTCTGATAGGCAAATTATTGCAGTGATTTTTAGCGCATGTAGGTGCATGTATGATATGGTTATAGTCTCCGCACGTGGTGTTGTCACAAACGAGGATAGTCCAATTAGTACAATGCAGTGACGAACAATTCTGAAAATGTAAAAGGTATACTAACCAACCACTATTACCAATCACTATTATTTGGCTAAATGTAGTGAATGCCATCAAGTAGCTGCGGGCGCCGTCACCCAGGAAAGAATGAACATATTACTTCGCGTTGACTGCGGCGTTTGTATATTAAATGGAGTAAGTATAGCGGAAGGCGGCACTAAGCTGGAGCTGTTTTCTCTAGACTGGACCTGCCCCGACAAATCGCACAAAATATTGTATTCTTAGCATCGGTGTAATATCCACGAATACACAGACGTAATGTGCGCCTTAGTCTTAAACACAGCAGATGTGCTTGCCCTTAATCCATACAGATTTGTACATACAACAGGTGTATACAAGCCGCAAGGAAAGTGTTAAAGCTCCAGGGAATTCATTTTTGTATACCACAGAAAATCATTGATATATTAATATCCGCATATTTGTTTTTGAGCTATAACCTACTATATACAATATAACATTCATGTATACAACATCGAGTTGCTGAGGAATTAAAACAGTACTGATATTACCAAGACAGTGTTATTCATTGATGATTCAGTAACACTTATTATTTTAGTTTCTTCGAGTGTTTTCAACGCAGAAAGTGCGTAGAGCTCTTCGAATTTTACATTGCACTTTATATTCTCATTGATGAAAAACTTTATTGGTTTTCTACCAGTGCAATAATTGTTGCCCACTTTCATCGGCAAATCTGTAACATCATTGTAAAGGTAAAGAACGCAATATTATATAAATATTTATTGAATTTGTTAAAACTATAAATTACTACTTACACATGGAGAAAATTGAGTCATTTTGTATCAACCAAATTATATCACCATATTCATATTTATTCTTTTGAAAATCTGAAGAAATATCAGATTTTTCAAAAACATTCCATTTGTAAGTTGCATTCAAAGCAGCTTGATCCAGCTGAAATAAAAATATTATACAATGACCTTCAATTGAAGGTAAAAAAAATACAATTAGAAGAACAAATAGCTTACCATATAATTACTTTTTACTTGTTTATCAGGTAAATTAACTTTTACAACGCAAATTAGATCATTAAATATCCCAGTTGAAACGCTATTTCCGCATGACAGGTAAGTATTACACAAATATGTGTTTTTCCCGGATACGGATACGGATTTCTCGCAGTTGTCTACACAATTGATAAAAAGACTTCGCTCTTCTTCAGTGCAATCGCTGTCACAGCAGCAATTAATGTCACAGTTTTTGTACTGTAATATCAAAAAATATGTAAAGAAATGATCAACATATTGTATTTTTCTATGTCACTGTACCCACCAATAAGTCACAAAAACACTCTTTCTTGACTACTTTCTTGCTCAGACTTGGTTTAGATGTTGTACTGGATATACCTTTATCCAGAAAAGTGATTTCAGTTACGTTATCAAATTCAGAGTCCGTCAAATATGATTCGGTCGTTAAAAAATCATCTGTAACTGTGTTATTCTCATCATAATACATATCAAAAGAGGTGGTTGAAATATCTGTTGATGTTAAAATTTGCATAACTTCCAATGATGAGTTGCTGTATTTGACAGATTGAGGATAGTTATGACCCTTGGATAATCCTTCACTTTCGGTGCGATAAAATAAAGCATGCGGTTTTTGATTTATTTTTTTGATTATACCATTCTTCTTCACAGTTTCATTTAAAGTCTTTGAATCTTTCTTAAGCTGAAACCTTTCATGGATAAATTCCATGACACAAAATTGCATAAAAACTGACAATATTGTGAATCCCAGGTACGTGAGAGGCTTCATTATTACTTATATTCTATTCCAAATTGTATAAAATTTCTTAGTACGATATGAATATCTAACTGAACACTGCCTTTTGATTGAGTATTCAATTTGTGCCTGTAAAGTTAAATACGTATAAAAAATCAGAATTATTCATTTATTTTTGTGTTTGTGAGAATGTTGTTAAGTGGTCGCTATAGCCCATGGAATTTCACTCCCAACCTCAAGCAAGATAAATACTATCTAAGCGTGTAACAGACGCGTTGTTAGTCCTGAGAACTAAGATGGTCGCTTTAAGTATAGCCTTCAACCGCACATTAGCTTCGATTAACTTAATGACTGATTATAGGGCCGCCACCCTATCTATGATACCTCCCCAGTCGAAATAATATAAATAGAAAAATAACGAAATCATAACTTAAAAATAAATACTAGAAAAAAAAACCTCTTGCCTCTGGAAGTCGGTTAATAAAAATGTTAAAAAAACATAATTTGTAAGATACAGACACAATTGTAATACACCAACCTATCAGTTCCCAAGTTTACAACATCCGTTTGTGTTAACTGGTGTGTACCACCTAAAAAATACTGGCGAATCTTGTCAGTTACTGTAATGGCGGCTGGCACCCAACAAGGTACATCAATTCTATGATAGCCTGGAGACGCTGGCAAGCTGCAGACACCATATCCAACTATCCAAGAACGTCCGAATGAATCGAGACAACTTACTTGCAACACTAACTTGGGCCAACCTGCAAGCATATAAACCAAAATTATTCATAAAATTAGCCCATTATTTGTTACCTACCTTATGTACTACCTACTGGAATTGTTAAAAAAAATCAACTTTACCGAAAGTTGAAAATATATTTATTTACATAAATAATAATGAGTTAAACTAGGGTTATAATATTCAAATTATGACATATTATATTAATTTGTTCAGCCGCCATTAAAAAAAACTATATAATAATAATATGACTTATAGTTACTATTATCTAATTTATGTGTCCTCTATTAAGTTTTAGGTATTTATTTTTCTGCTAACGTTCAGTTAAAAAACCCTATGACCAAAGTATGTTTTGGTTATTATGCTGGTAAAAAAAAACTAAAACAATTTGAAGTTGAACATTAGATTACTGCAATCCTTTTTTCATTACTGAACATATTGTTCCCAACTGCAGATTTGACACCACGCGTCAATACAGAATGCTGGATATGGTGTAATATACAGAATAACAAATTAAATTATATGAGAATCTCGCCTTGTATTCCTTTCGTGACGTAATGTAAATCCAACGGATGAGCCCAAATAACTTTCTTTTCAAAATCCGGCTTTCCTGAGACAGTCTGACCCTCCGGACATCCACATACAAGAGTCCAGTTCGGACCTGAAATCCAACGTCAATAAATTATAATATGCTACAAACCAATTTTTTTTTGAAAATGAGTAGTAGCATATACCTAAAAGCATAAACAAATATCTTAGTAATCGATATTCATTCGAAGAGATAACTTACAACATAGACTGTTAAGGTACATACCTGTTTGAACGGAATACCGACAGAATAATGAGGATTGTTCTGTAAAGTCTCTAACACCATGCAATTGCCCCAAAATATGCAATTCTGCCATGTGATAAATCCTCACGTTTATTAAAAGGTGCGTTAATTCTCAATACGTTAATGTTATCATTGATTGACTTTGTTGTCATGGCAACAAAAGCGTACATAATTTCGATTGGAGTATACCCATAGATAATACTCGATTTTTTTTGACGTACTGTATAGTATTTTATATATTTTACATTTAAAATTTTTAAAACGAATTATAATAAAAGCCTAACATAAACAATCTAAAGGAGTCCGTGTCCATGCGGCATAGTTCCAAGAACACTAAATGTATTCCCGCGTTGAATAGCGATCCCTATACTCTATGCGGTATGAACCAGCCCTCTTGTCACCGGTGACGTCGATCAAACGTGGGACCAAAGGTTTTTAAGCCAAGCGGAACAAATAAGTAATCACTGCTTATTGAAACATATTTGCTTTGCTTTGTCCCTTAGCTTCTACTGCCATCACCGCAGCTCCAGCCCTCGACACCGTTTCGCCGAGGCAAGAAGGGGCCAAGTCCCCCTCTCGCAATTGAATTAGTGTCAGGTATTCCGCCTGCTTGCCGTCGTCGCGTACTATCCCCGCTGGTTCTAAAACCGAAGGGATATCGATGGTAGCAAGCGCCCGTTTAATGATGTCGTTAATAGACGTGAGGCAAGAACATCTACCAGCACTGCGCTGACAGAAGAAACCGTGAAGTTCGGACTTATCCACCTCGCTGCCGCATAGAAACCGATGGCGTCCAACAATGGCAGCACCCAATAGGGAACCGATAGCACAGAACAGTGTTCTACTCTAATTGTATTTACCTTAAGGAATGTTCTCAAGTACTACTGCTCAAAAATTCGTTTATAAAACAGAGATGCTTAAGCTTCACAACTTACAAGCTTATATTTTATCTCTGATGAGTTAAAATATAAGCTTGTAAGCATATTGATATGTTAATTTAAAAAAAAAAACATTTAAGCTAGTATTATTAAAATTGTTAGTAAATGTAACATAATAAATATAAATTTGCTATAAAAATGTTCTTTGGAGTTTTTGTGCTAATCGAATTTTTATTTATATATTTTTTTAGATGCCAACAATTTTTAGATAGAACCTATTATAATTTGTTTTCCTATATATGTTTGCTCTAAACACGTTAGAAGTTATACTTCTTAAAAATGGTGTATAATATTAGTATTTAGTAGTAATTTAGATTATTATACTGTCCTTATTTAATAAAATTATATTCCCTTTCCGGTCACAATTGTTACTGGCGCTTTCAATATATTCAAGTTCCGGATAAAAGCCACACCACATGCCAAAATCATGTACAAAATATAATTTCATTGTATAAGTTACACTTTTACTAAAAAATAAAACAATAAATGTTCTTAAACAGATTTATTAAAGTTGAGAATGGCCATTTACAATTACAAAATTATCAATTATATTTTTTATTGTACTAATACTAAGTACAATAGAACATAAATTTAATTACCATAAAATGACAATATGAGCTTCAAAATTAACATCACAATATCGTTTACAACTTATAAAAAAAATCGATACCTTAGTAATTAAATGCACCTGTGACTTTGTATGATTTTTTATAAAAGTATATATTCTCCTACTCCCCTAAATATAGCATAACAAACTATATCTTAAATGTTACCTAATACAATGCTAATATTAAAATAAAATTATTTCATAAATGGTAGTATTGGGAGTCAATGGGATATAACACATATATTTATCATAAATCGGACATAAATGCATTTACAGACAGCACACAGAAGATGCACATACGTATAGATAACTTCTTGGAAAGTGTTTTTTATTTGAAAGAAGTAGCAAATGATCATGCAGGCTACCTGATGTTAAGTAGTTATTGCAGACCATGGACATCCGCGTATAACTTCAGGTCGGATCGTTGCTACTCCCGAGCACTAAGACGGTCACCTCGCTTGTAGCCGGTGACCGCAACCGCGAGGGCGAACTGGAAGGAACGTCTGTCAAGGCGTAGTTTTTTGCGCGAAGCGAGCATCGGTGGTTACAGATAGGGCTGCCAGCCGGGGAACAGGCGGCAGAGGTTGGCGGCGTCGGCGGCGCGGCGCAGAAGGGGCGGGGCCTGCCCCGCCGCCGACACGCCGCCGCCGCCCAGCTTGCGGCGCACGG
>DWON01011191.1:0-10330 GCA_018251015.1 Phocides pigmalion okeechobee
CCTAAGGGATACCATATCCTAGTATTTTTTGTACATCCCTATGGTTTGATTTCTGCGATATGAATTCAGTACTATTAAGGCAAAAACGTATCTGACTTATACTATACATTACATCACTCTCCTTTCCTCCCAATAAGAGTAAAAAGGACGCTAGTAGGCTGGCCTCTATTGCTAAGTTATTTAGCTGCAATAATAAAACAAGGCAGGTTAAGTATCATATTAACGTAACATACCAAATCCTACGTAAACAGACGGTTGACGCAAATATAGCGGTCTCTTTCATTCTCATGGTTTTTCCTTAAAAAGGAAAAGGACAAATATAGCAACATATCTGTGTCATGTTATCGCGGGTAAGTTACGCTACTGCGTCTAGCCCTAAGTAATCTAGGTGCGGGGTTATTTATTATATACCGTTTACCTGCTTAGATACTTGTGGAAAGTAGGGTATTTGCCGCTGGAATTACATTTTTTTTATTCCTTTCACAAATTTGCTTTAAATATACACAAAATAGAGTTCCATAAATTGATGGAGTTAAGATTATATCGACTTTTGTAAGAGCACCGCGACGGTCAAAAGTTAGGTACTCTGTGCATAGAAATGTTTAAGTAAAATTATCTCTCAATGCATTCATTATTTTCGTGTAAATCTAGAGGTTAACTCACAAAAGACAGTTTTCTAACTCGATTAAGACTAATCGGTATATTATAGCCAAATTACTGAATATATATATATATATACATTATGTTATATGTCGTATTCTGATATGCTAATTAAATAACTGTAAAATTTCATTAATATCCGTTCAGTAGATTTTCGGTTAAAGAGTAAGAAACAAATTTAAATTCGAATATTTTTTTTCATTGTAAGGTATTTACATACATTTAATGAATGTCAAGGGTACAACGAACAATCAGTACATCGGCTTTGAGCGCCTGTTGACTAAGGTTGACCGGTAGAACAAAGCCGGCGGAAAAAAACGTCCACACACACTTAAAAACTATTTTTCAACTCGAATCCTGGACCTCCCGTGTGAGACGCCGGAAACACTAGCTATTACTGCTAAAACTTAACGATTTTAAAAGTTAAAAATAAATTTAATATCCTGTTACCAGACCGAGATGTTTTACAACGACGAAATATTATCTTCTTAAAATATGAACGTTAAATCTTTGAAAACTTTTTACTTCGCTCTTGTTATGGATTTCAATCGAAAATGTATGGGATTTTTGTTTTTTGACCCATTTTGGCGACTTTAAGGCTACTCTTTAAGGTACGTATAACTTGAAAAAGTAGATGCAGAGGCTTTTCTGCAAATTTATTCTGCGGTAACGCTTTAAAAATGTATTCATCAAAGGGTCCATTCGGCCCACCTCCGGCGGCGGAGTGTTAATTACGCCCGCTATGGACTCTTCGCATAAATGAAGAGAGCTCCACGAAATTGCGCTCCAAAATGTTCTTTACTCTTTCTTATTTTTCAAAGTTTAATACCAAATGACATCCAACCCTCAGACGCTCGAGTTAAGGTTGAGATTGCCGTGTTGTATTATTGTAGCCCAAGATATATTATGTTGCCGAGACCTCCGCCGGTGGACAGGTAGAACGTCTCTTATTGTTATTTGCTGAACCCAAACGGTCCAAGTAAAGGTAGAAGTAATAGACGGCCGAATGGGACGGTTTAGTCAACAGACTAAGAATAATTTGTACATATGGATGTGTATGGTATATATGAACTATCCTTAGGATAGCAACCTACATTCTTGAATGTTCTTTTCTACATGTTAATTATTTAATATTAATTGTGTATCTATTATATTATTGTAACTGGTAAATTAATTATGTAAGTTAATAACATTCATATCCATATTTACAAATTTGACCAGAACAATTTCCAGGCAGTCCGTCCCCATGAGGCACGGTGTCAATAACGCTGGCCGCTCTCCCACACCGAATAGCAATTACAATTTTCTGAGCGCCAACTAAGCCGACTCTTTTGAATTACACGCGCGCACATGAACGCACATACACACACACACGCATGCGCACGCACACACGCGTACAATGATAGTAAACTATGAGCATAAAAAACGTTACTTATATTATAATTTTAATTTAATTTGTTGAAAAAAATTTCTTTGTAAATAATGGAGGAGAACAAATATTGTAAGTAATTAATGGTAGTCAATTTGTTCATTTAAATATGTTATTACAAAAGAGAATAAATAAAATAAAACTTAATTAATATTATCGCTAATGGAGCTAAAAACGAAGTAACTTTTATAAAGATGTAAATTTAATTCTTGCATGTAATTGAAAATGTTAATGGGATTGTATTTAAAATTAAGGAGTCTAATGGAATTCAAAACGGATGAAATAATTTATATATTCTACAAAAATACGCTTATTAATATAAACGAATACTTATTATTCTTAACAGGGACATGCTAAGTGGAGGAAATTCGAAGAAAATACAGACAAGAGAAAATTGCTGCTAATTTATAATGATTACTATTTTTATGAATGCTTACTATTTTTATAAAGACTTTTTGATAGGTTGGAGCGGCTTGGAGCGTACTGCACTAGGTTACTCCAATACGGGTTTATAAAGGATGAATCACATTAAATGACGTATTAAAATTAACATAAAGTCGGCTATTTTTATCCCCCTTTGCTGCGCACTTGTGTCTTTGATAGCTTGGGGCGACTTGGAGCACACCGCACTAGGATGACCAATTGGGGTTGGTGGAGGAATTTGACATGGAAGATAACATTAAAATTTTGAAATATTGACGATATTTTTGTTGTTATTAATTTCACATTTGAGTTGTAGTTTCCAATGACAACCAATTGATTAATCAATTTTGATTTGCTGGATTTTATATTGATATCAAATGTATAATACTACGCCTTTTTGGCTATTGCAGGGCTTACAAATACCAGAATTTAAATTGAAACGATAATTAAATTACACTGTGACATGATTAAATCTCTCAAATGTATACAACAGCCCTCATAATCCGCCGTAAAGCATTACTTGTGTTTCGGTTGGAGAAGTGCGGTTGCTGAATACACTTTGAAGCAAGGCGACCGCCTTAGTCTTCAGGAGTAGCAACGTATCTACGTTCGAGCTCAGATAGGATTTCTGTCGTATTTGTGGTTGCACGTAGATGCCTATGGGCTGCGACTACTTAATCAGGTGGCTTGCATGCTCGTTTGCGGTTCTTCTTACATAAAAAATCAGATACCAGAAACTTTGTTTTTCGTAACTTAACTTACAATTCAGTCGAAATAGCGTGCACTGAAACGTAATAATTTTATGAAATGTATTGATATCGGTCGCCAGAAATATTTGCAGTGCAAAGTTGTCCGTAACTCGATTTGGTGCTTTTGGCACTGCGCCGGTAACTTGGACGAAGTTACCGTCATAGCAGATCTATTCTCAATCACATTCCTATATTTAGTCTCCCTTAAAGTTGTAGACATTCCGAACTTGGAATCTATCCTACTGATATTTTCCAACTTGACTGATATACCGAGATTTCATGACTGACGATTTTTTATTTTTGATTGCCGATATTTCGAATCAGTTGCATGGCTCGTCATCACGGCTAAACTCGAAATATCGACAACGAAAAATCTTTAATCGTGTTTACGCGTGATTATGTTTATCTATATCTATAAATATAATAGAACTGTAACTGATCGCTGTCTGTACATGGAAAATATATTTAAAAATTCATAATGGGTTGCCTTTATATATGCAAGAAAACGCAAAACATTTTTTTTTCATCGTGTGTTTGTATGTATGTATGTTTGTGCACGCTAATCTCAGAAACGGCTTATCCGATTTGAATGCAATTTTCAGGATTTTATTGTGGTGGGATTCACTTAATATGTAGTGTTTTTTTCATTTAAAGCAGTTATCAAACAAAAAAAGTTATGTCAATTTATGTCAATCATCGCCGGACGAACTCGCGATGCTAGTAAAATGTGTAAATTTCGAGACTCTGACTCTAACGTACAGCTGACGTATGTTGAACTCTGAACCTCGATTCTCGTATTTTTTTAGATATTTTCTTTATATAGCGTAAATTAGCACAAAGAAAGCATTTTTGATACTTTAAATATTGAGGGATTTGATTCCTTTTATAGATTTGCTTCAAATATGGTTACTTGATATAAATAAAGCTGAATGCTTTATTCGAATATATTGTAAAATGTAAGTCTGCGCAAGATAAGCCACAGGCAAAGGTGAGTATAAACAAGATGTTTCGCAACTCCTTGCTGTAGAGGACAGGTGAATTAATGACTTACTCGGAGCCTGACCGCATCGTCGAAGTTGTTAGAAATTCATCGAAGGAACGTCTTTGTTTGAGCACAAAAGACAGGAACAAAACAAGAAATGTATATATATGTTTGCATTTTCCGATCGCTCTTCTTGCGCCTTTAATTTTCTGTCGTGTTTAACTTGTATTAATACAAAGCAATTTTAATATTAGCTACTACTCGTTACATCGTTTAGGTCGGTTAAAATTTGCGGTGATTTTCCAGATTTTTTCCTTCGAAAAACCTTCTTCATACATCACTCTACCTGTTGTTAAAAGTGTGAGAAAATCCGTCCCGTACTTTTGAGTTTATCACGAACAGACAGACAGACGCGACGGAGGACTTTGTTATATATTATTTAGAGATTATCTACAACCTGGTGAATTTAGTTCCTGTTTATTGTACTGGTACTTCACGGTAGATATAATGACAGTAACGAGTACTTACTTATTATTAAGAGGATGCCACGACCAGTAAATTATCTGTTAGGAAATCTTTATTCGCAATCCAGTGCTTAATTGCCATTCATCTTGTTTCAGGTACGTTGAACGCTCCTAGAGGCGTCATTAGCGGAGCGGTAAATAATTGCTAATTAGTCGAGGTATATTACAACCGGGTCGTTGTCTCTACGGCTAAGTTGGTTCGGGTTTGATTTCCGAAAAGGACAGGTATATCGCCTATCGCTAGATCTGCTGGGCTGGCCAATGGTTTCAAAAAAGGTAACGTAACGGTAGTTCGACCGGGGAGGTATGATGCACTGTGTTTCGGTTGGAGAAGTGCGGTTGCCGGCTACACTTTGAAGCGAAGCGACCATCTTAGCCCTAAAAAGTAGCAATGTATGTACGTTCGAACTCAGATAGGATTTCAGTCGTGTTTGTGGTTGTACGTGGATGTCTTTGGGCTGCGATTACTTAACATCACCACATTGCTACTTCTCACTTCTCAGATATCATCTCACATTTTCTTCTACTCTTCTCACATATCAATCCAACCGAACAACAAGAGTGGCTTTATAACACAATTATAAAGGCGGCGGTGGTATTTATTTGCTGAAAATATACTTGTACTACCTATCTGAACTAATCATTAATTCTTGTAAGTGTATTACTATGACTACATGGTGATGCATAGACTTACTGAAACAAGTCATCGTCATAAATAATAATCTATCTGTCATTAATTATGATTATATATCAACTAGCGACCCAGCCCAGGTTCGGTCCGGTAATAGAGTTTATATTGACTTACATTATTTTTCTTTAATACATGCGTCCAGTCATTACCTAGTTGCAAAAATTATTATTGCAAACTTAGCAAATAATATTTGGAACGACGACTGAATGATATTTTATTTAACAAAAAACTGAACTGGTTATGCAATAAAACCTTCCTCAAAAATCACTCTACCTGTTGTTGGAAAATGTGAGAAAATCCTTTTAGTACTTTTTGAGTTTATCATGAACAGACAGACAGACGCGAGGGGCCTTTCTTTTATAATATTTAGAAATAATTTTCATGCATTTTGTCTACTATTTATGATTCCCGTTAAGACGTTGTGTGTACAAAGGCACATGTACAAACTAATTAAATGACGTACAACCGAAGAAACCTCTTAAACGAACTACCTCACGGAATGTCGTGATACAGTTAATGAACACACAGAAGGCGGGTTCCTCACAAATATTTTCCTCTGTCACTCTACACCTTTGTATAGGGTTGCCAACCGATTGGGAGTTCCCTTCTTAGACTATTGGACCATATTTTGAATGGTTCGTGTCACCAGCGTCAACCTATTATTGGTCTTGAGTCTTCTTTTACAATGAGAAGGGCCTACCGCTGGCCACGTGCGGATTAGTGGATTTTAAGAACTTGAGAAGTATATGTAAGACTTCCAGGCGCTTTCTACCTTCAAAACCCTACAGTATTCCCGCTGTCGTAAATGCTATGAACACATACAAACACAAATACACAAACACCCAGTATCAAAGTAGAAAACTTAAATAATAAACATTTATTTATTTATTTATTTATGAAATAGAATTTAGACATCTGCCTGGCCGGAATCGAACTCGGAACCTTCTGCTTGTCAGACAGATATGGTTAGCGTTATACCACGCGGATTGGCACAGTTTCCGATAATGTTTTACTTTACCGTTAGAGGCAGTAATAATTAATTTTTAATAAAAGATTGCGTTTTATCTGTTATTATTATGATTTATTATTAAATTTTTATTGTTTGCTTCCCATCCTAAAAATTGTCTGGTAGAATTATTTTACCATTGATTCCGCCTTTTATGTCCCAGTTTTCTCATTTTTCCGCCGGCTGTTTTCTCCCGGTCAATGTTAACCAACAGGGCGCTCAAAGACTCTGTACAAATTTTACATTTTACCCTTGACATTTGTGAATGTATGTAAATACCTTATAATGAAATAAAATGTTTGAATTTAGATTGGTTGTTCCGAATATTCTACTCTCAAAAGAAATTATATTTCACGGGAATGGAACTTAACAGTTTGGTATTTAATTAACAGTTATAATGGGCAAGCAGATTTTATCAAATCGAAGGTACAGTAAACGAGTTTTCTGCCTGAATAGAAAAAAATCTCGGTACATTTTTTTATATGAGATGAGTAGCAGACGAGTATGCAAACCGCCTGATGGTAAGTAGTCGCAGTCCATAGATATCCACGTACAACCAAAAATACGATCGAAATCGTATCAGAGCTCGAACACAGATGCGTTGCTACTCCTGAGGACTATGATGGTCGCCTCGCTTCAAAGTGTAGCCGGCAACCGCACCTCTTCAACCGAACTCAAGTAATGCTTTACGGCGGATTATGAGGGCGGCGGTGGTACCTCCTTGGTCGAACTATAGTTCGCCCACCTTTAAACAATACACTACAACAACACAATAGAATAAAATAGATAAATGAATAAAATAAATATGTCGCAAATCAGTACGATCTGGCGACCCTGTACGGAACACCTGGGCCATTTTGTGTGGCATCAAAGCCAAGAAACGTATTGTAGAGAGGCAGCCATAGAGATACGCGGAACGGTTTTAGTTCCTCAACCTCTGCTTATCTTAATTACTATAGAAGGGATACACCGCACAGATAATCATTACTAGTTCCTTATGTAATCTGTATACTGTAATATATGTACTGATTTGACATTGTACCCTTGACATTCATTAAGTGTATGTAAATACCTTACGATTAAATAAAATATTTCAATATTATTATACTGAATGTTTTTTTTTATATGAACTTTTCTTTGGAACATAATATGAACTTAATATTTAACCTATATAGTTTTAATTTATTTATTTATATATTGTGATAATAGAAACTTAACCTAAACAACCTACAAGGAGTCCGTGTCCATGCGGCATGGTGCCAAGAGCGCTGGTCGTATTCCCGTGTTGAACAGTAATATTAATTCTCCGTGCAAGAATGAACCAATGCTTTTGCCAGAAGCGTCGATCAAAGGTGACATATAATATGTTACATAAATATAAAGTCTTACTCTAAAATTAAGTTAGCGATATCTTATTTAATGTTGGAAGAGTATCAAACAAGCTGTAGGTCTTAAAATATTTTAAAAGGTGGTAGAGCCGTTAGAGCTCGCCTAGGGCGGTACCACCGCCACCCTCATAACCTGCCGTAAAGCAACATGTTCTTCGTGTATTGTGTTTAGGTTGGGGAGGTATGGTTGCCGGATACACATAATTGGAGGCGACCATCTTAGTCCTCAAGAGTAGGAACGGTTTTGCGTCCATCCTTAAATAGAACTTCTGTTCTATTTGAGATTGGACGTGGTTGTCCATGGGCTGCAGTGACCACTTAACACCAGGTGGCCTGCATGCTCGTTTCTTACTCTTTCGCAATTAAAAAAAAAAGGTCTCATGTTTAGTGGTCATGGAAGATATTCACGGCCAAACTCAAACAGGCCTTATTTTAGATAGACTTCACACATTTTGCAGAAATTTATGGAGAACTCTTCTGCTTGTACATTTCCTCACGACGTTTCCCTTCTTCGTTCAAGCAAGTTATCTTGAATACAAATATTTACATAATTTCAAATATCAGGGACATTCAAACCACTAATTCAAATTCAAATTCAAATACTTTATTTCATTGTTAGTTATTTACATACACTTAATGAACGTCAAGGGTACAGTGTAAAATCAGTACATCGGCTTGAGCGGCTGTTGGCTAAGGTAGACCTGAAGAAAAAAGCCGGCGGAAAAAACTTTCAGCACTCTTTTTAAATCAGTCCTTTACACAGTATAACTTATGAAAGATTGCGACACAAAAATTGCGAGTCCGAATTATTACTAGTAGGGGCTACCATAGCTTTTCGGGAATATATAACAAAGATAAATCCATCCACTCCCAGTTTCCGATTCGCCGAATAAAACGAATCGTTAGCCATAACCACGTCATTAGTTCTCATAGGAGCGGGGTCGGCATACGGATAACTTGGCATAACTATGCCGCTAATGACATTCAAACATTGCCACCGGAACGTTTCTCAACTGCTGTTCTGTTTGTCTTTGCATCCAGTGTTATAGAGCGGTACTTTGGTTCTGTGAATTCGACAAGTTCCAAGCTTAATTCATTGTTACACGCTGGTGCGAATACGTTTAAGTGAGTATAAATTTTCGTGTTTTTTCTACCTTTTCTAACAGCCAAAAGATTTCATGAACTTACGTAAAAGTTATAGTAATATTCAGATGACAATTAACTTTTAAATACGTATGCAGGTTATTGACATATAGTGAAAAAGAAAATAATACATGATTTAAATTTACATCATAATTTGTATACCTAATTATAATAGTAATCATTTCCCCGTAGTAAATTGTATCATCTATTTTCACCCCTTCAATTTTTTTTCCCAACGAAATGTAGCCTCCATGTCCTCCGTGTCCGTCTCCATTATCTAATTTATTTCTGTGTTAAAATATGTCAAACTCGGTTTAACCGTTTTCACGTAAAAATTTAACAAACATGCAAACTTACACACTTCCACAGTTATAATATAAGTAAGATATAGGCTTATATGTCTGAAACTAATATTTTAATGCTATTGATTCATAGTGTAAAGAAATTCTTGCGTTTCGATAAAACGTTGTTTACAGTTCACTTTATTAGGCAGCCATCTTTGTACTCAGGAGTAGTAACGCATCTCGTACGATAAGACCTAAGTCCTGTTTGAGGTTCAATGTGTTTATCCATTGGTTACAGCGAATACTTAACATCAGGTGAACTACACACTACATAAAATAAAGATTCTCATTTTGATTCTGATTATAAATGGCAAAACAACCGTGACGGTGGTACCACGGCAACCCAACTACCGCTAACTAATTAATGGTAATTACATCCCCACTGTGGCGGCACTGAATATAAATTAGGATACGGATAAAACCTTAAGCATACAGATTCTACTACATGTAATTACTTCTTGTTAACCTTTTATTTACACAAACAGTAAATACATAGTACATAGTAAAACACTATGAAACGGCGATACATTGACGATTCCTCCGGTGTTGCAAATATCCAGGTGACAGTTACTGCTTTCCATTAGTTGGCCCGTCTGCCTTTTCGTTGGGCTAAAATATAAATAAATAATAGTTAAAAAACACGCTTTTATATAAAATGCAACTAAAAAAGTATAAATAAGAAAAATATATTGCGAAGTAAAAAAAAGCGTGGGGTGTTTTTTCAGTGATCTATTGACATCACGCACGTGATGCATGATTTTTTATAAAAGCGTGTTTTTTCGTTTTTTTTTAACGATTATTTATTTTTCTTTTTTTTTCATATTATTGCATTGTCATCCGTCCCTGATACGTGTGCAAAGTTTCAAATTAAACAGACGTTTGGAAATTGGTAAAAATTATGCCCAAAGAATCCGTTACATACATAGACATTCTGTGGTGGTAGAGCCGTTAGAGCTCGCCCGGGGCGGTACCACCGCCACCCTCATAACCC
>DWON01011192.1:0-10330 GCA_018251015.1 Phocides pigmalion okeechobee
TTGAGATTGGACGTGGTTGTCCATGGGCTGCAATGACCACTTAACATCAGGTGGCCTGCATGCCCGTTTCTTACTCTATCACAATAAAAAAAGTTTTTGTATATAGAAGGCATGAGTATATGAGAAAATGTATAACTATGGGTGTTGAGTCAAGTAATGTTAGATACTTCAAAACAATCAATGTTATATTATTTTCTGCTAGTCTTTGTGTTTGTGGGCGCCAACTTCAGAAACGGCTTAACCGATTTCGGTGTGATTTTCACTAATGTACTCCAGTAATTCATTTTGATGGAATTAAGAAATTAAAAAATCTGTAATTTGAAAATTGCTGGTGTGGACTTATGCTTTAGCTGTTTTTCATTCGGTCAGGTTTGTGGCTTTGTCGCATGTTAGCAATCCTAGAAATCTTTTTTCATGTAAAAAGAATATCGTCCGTACGTCGTATATCATGAACAGAGAAGTATTACAGTAACTTAATTACAAACTATCTTCTGTCACTTTCTTCTTAACATCTTTAGTTGTTTTTTTAAACAGATTCGCATGTTTGCCTAAATTTTGTACCAAACAGAACTTGTCCACATACACTGTTGGAGTTAAAAAAAAAACTAAAGTATTTAAATTTGGAAATAGGTTTATCATTCTAAAGATGCTATACAATAATGTATTTGGTTGCAGGATTCCCATGACCTTCCGATCGTCGCAATGGTGCATTGCGGGCCTGGTCACGCCATTGTTACTGCAGACCTTGAAATTTAGACATTCCAATGTCTCTGGTTAGTTATTTCAATATTTCTCTATTAAATATTCCATGCCTCATGGGCACGGACTCCCTTTAGTCGTGTGGTCAACCAGATTACTCCGATGTAAAGAGTAAGAATAAATTTGACTAAAAATACTAAATAATACGACAAAAATAAAGATGGAAACGTAAAAATTAATGCGCAGAAAAATTACAATATCAAAAACAAAAGAATAAACGAAACAATATCGAAATTACATTGTTTCCTTTTTTATATGCGGATGGATTCTAAAAAATAAACAAAAATGTATGTATGTCACTAACAGATTGTTTAGGTTAGATTTTTATCATAATTAGTTTTAAGATTTTTATTATTGTATATATGTACAGTAACGGGCTCATAAACTGCATCAATGTTATTAAGCACTGATTTATACGAATTAGTGTAAATTTTTATCCTAATAACAGACGAATTTGAGACTGCACATAGCTTATTCCCGGCTATAATTTTATCTTTTACTGCATATCTCGTAATTTTCATTAATTTTAATCTAAATTTTGCAAACTTATCAAACCATCAAATATTAATTTCAAATCAATTTGATGCTATGTGCTAATAAAATTTAATTATTCAATACCATTTTTGCAAAATATAAGCTTAAGTAGGCTCTTAAAGGCGCTATAACATCATTTGAAAAATAAAGTTACATTAAGTACAATAACATAGTAACGGTTGTATTAACTATAATTTATTTTTGGTAATTTCTAAGTTCAACATAACAGAGCATCATCACCATAGCCCACAAGGTACAAACAGTATGTGTATACATGTTGTGGTACACTAAATTAATACTTTTCAGTTGAAAGAAACGCGAACTAACTATAACTATATATACTATTTATATAAATGTCAATTAATTATAATTATAAGAATTTGACGTGTACACCAATGCGGGAAGTTAGGAATGATGTTTAATTTTTGTCCCTCGGAATGACGTCCATTACTGTTGGGTTCCTTGCGGATTTAAAGGCGGACTGTTAAATGAGCTGGTCTATTTGCTGACTTTAAGTACAGAAAAAATATTCCCTGACAAACAATTATTTGACTGCGATCGCATGGTGCCGGTGGTCCGTTGAAAGTTCTAGCGAGTTATGTCGTTGATCCCCCTACGCGTCGACAGGTATCGCTGTTCGATTCTTAACAATTACCAAGCCGGTAAAGTCAGAAATTGAATTTAAATGTCCATGTTTGGTTTACTGAAAAGTACGTAAAAACAAAGCGAAAAATAGTTATTCTCTAAAATTTATGAAAGCAACAATCGACCGTTAAATCCACCTGTCGTAAAGTGGCCACTGTCGCTCGTAAATATTTGTTACCGTCCCGAGACATCCCATCTGAGGTCAATCACTGCTCTTGAGGACTAAGTTGGAACGTTTTATGAGTTTTGTCTAATCGCTATACGATCTTAAAGCAATATCATCAATGATTTTATTTATTTTACTATGTAACGGGTACTCACGATTAACGCTTTTTAATTGTCGAATTTGAAAACAGTTGCACGCTTAAACAAAGTCTTGATAGGTCTTTGTGGTAGATCTAAAACTCGTGAACTGTTTACCACCGTCACGGTTATTTACCCGTAACCACGAGCCATGCAATTGTTTTGAAATATCCGCAATTAAAAAGCGTTAACCGTGAATACCCGTTACATAAGATTATGTCAAATCACATCGGAAATAGAATATAGGAATATAGAAATTGTAAATGTCGTCTATAATACAGAAATAATTACATCTCAGCTTATTTTCTTTTCATTGAAATCGACCGCACAATCTACCTGAAAATAAGTGGTCATTACCGCCAACGGACGAAAGCACATAACTCCACGTGTGACAAACGCCCCTCCTGAAGTTGATAACTGATGCGATTCTACTCCCGAGAACTAAGATGGTGCTCACATTTAAGGCCGGCTGACCACACCTTTTTATCAAACGATTCTTGCGTTCTTGCCTTCACAGCAGAAATGAATACAGCGGTGGTACCTCCCCGGTGGAACCCTGCTCATTTTACCAGTCTCCAATTTACCGATTACTATAAGAAAGCTTGGTTTTCCGTATAAAAAGTTTATTTAACTACTTCTGTCCAATTCAATAGTCTTGTTGAATATTGTAAAATTTGAAATCAACCGAAAAGTAAAAATGCTTCACGATAGATATAGGATTAATGGTAATAGCGCCCATAGAGATTCTAGCACCTACAACATTCCGTAACATAAAAGTTCACGAAGTAAAATTGTGAAACTGCTATTTTATATTTATTTTGATCACGGGACCGACCAATAGATAGTTTTAGTTTGAAAAGTCAATTGTAATCGTACTACCCTGTAAGAAGCAATGACTGCACATCAGAGACGTATTTATACCTTTAGACCTTTGATATTTATTTAGACCTTTCTGCTATACCTTTACTTGTAATACATAACAAAGCTTACCTTTATTGTTTATTAAAAGAGTAGTAAATGAGCATGCAATCCATCTGATGTTAAGTAGGGTAGCCCTTGGACATCCACGTGCAACCCGAAACATGACCGAAATCCTATTTCGAGGACTAAGATGGCCGCCTCGGTTCAAAGTGTAGACGGTAACCGCATCTCTCCAACCGAAACGCAAATAATGCTTTACGGCGGATTACGAGGCGGTGGTACCTCCCCGGTCAAACTATTGTTCTTCCACCTTTAAAAGCGTAGGCTACGATGCTACCTCTCAGGTCGAACTATAATACTACCAATTTCTTATTTAAAGCTTACAAATTAACCTCTACTTTATTCTCCAAAAATACATTGGACTTTATTTATATGGACGTTGTGGACTTTAGGTAATCAAAAATATGTAACAGAAACAATCAATCTACAAAATTTTAAAACGTTACAAAAAATATTTGATACAAGTAATTAAAATACTAGCTATAATAACTAGAAATAGCGGTTCAAATACACAACCGGGTACAATAAATGGTTTTCTAAATCTAGCTATTCAGTTACTTCAAACTATAAATGATATGAATGTCAGTCTCACGTTACTCTGAATCCTCTTTTAGGCACACTGCTAAAATAATTTAAAAACAATTTTAGAGTCATATTAACGGATAAACACAGTATTTTAAAATGTATATACAAGAATCACTATATAAAATATCTATGTACGTACATATACGTAAATATTATGCACGTATTAGAAAAATGTATTTAAATTATTTTTGATCATTGCTCAGTTCCAAAATGGCATAGCGTGAAAAAATGTAGTCTGTAATGTGACCGGAAGTACAGGCTCTCATTTATAAAATTTGAGGTAGATTAACACTAACATCTGAAAAAACAATTGTTGTGTGAATACAAATCTGTACAAGCTTATAGGCGAACACAACTGCTATATTTAGGTAGGCACTACAAGACTGTGGGCGGACACAACATCTAAGTATTCGTATTATGGCGCATCTCTAGTCTAAAGAGAACATCTCCAGTTTAGTACGTTCGAAGCGCTGACTAAATGAAATTGGAGCGTCGCAATCAAAATGTTTAACTATAGAAGCACAAACCAACAAACAGATTAACAGCGTTTCATTTTCATGAATAGTAAGGATATATTTCAATGAAAAAAGCTTTATAATCTACAGTAGTATAACCTTCTGAAGCCAAAAAGGTCTAGCGTAGCTTTTCCTACAAAAAGTAACATTTAGTATTTTTACGAAGGAAAATCTTCCAAAGATACCCGTTGGCGGATAGATCGGGTTATGGGATTTTTACATAGTAAAACCTCGTGGACAGCTACCGAGTGCTTAAAGAGAGATTTCAGGATCTCTGGTGAACGTCCTTCTCTTACACAATGCCTTTTAGCCTGTTCTCGAGGCATATAGCCCTTAACCCTATCTTTCTTAATTCAAAGCATAAAAAGTCCTTTAATGTATGCATTTATTTCTTTCTATTTCTTTCGCTTTACTTCAATATGAATAGTATAGTTAAAGAATATATCAGCACAAAAAAAATAGATCAGCTATATCTCAATATGGGAGGTAATTAGTATTAAGATAGTCCGTGAGGACTCTACTACGTTAATAGTGAAATTACTATGGGCTACCCCCAAACATAGTTAATGATTACCAAAAATTTAATTCTCTTTCTAACCCTGTTACTTTTTAAAACATACATTTTCTGGGTACCTATGAAAAAATTGAAAATTTACAATAATACGCATGAAAGATACTTCTTTTGCGTAATTGCTAGTGTTTGTTACGAATTTAAAAATTGGCCAAAAACTGGCCAAACGACCAATAGATGAAAATATATTATTATCTGTGATATTACATCGCGCAATATGAAACTACACTATTTTCCCCAGTATATGTAAAGAAGTGAACTTCAAATTAACTAACAAAGATAATGTAGAAGCTCTTTTGCTACCACTCCTCTCGCTCTTCGCTCTCGCAATGAGTAACGTTCTTAAAGAGTTAATATCGTCCAATATGAAAAAAAAACTGTTTTCCCTAATGCACTTAAACAAGGAAACTTTAAAATACGTAACATAGAAGATAATGCGACAGCCATTTTACTACCACCGCTTTTGCTCCTGGCTCACGCAATGAACAACCTTCCTAAAGGTCCATATTGGTCTAAGTTGAAAGGTCTCCGGTAAAAAATTTGGCGTTTACCAAAATTGACAAGCAATACTTATTTGCAATTTAATCTTTAACAGAACACTTGAACTATGTTATGGTATAGTTACCGAGCATGCCGACGGTGCTGAATGAGCTCCACAGGTCCCCGCCGCGGTGGCTGCCGCTAACGCACTGCTTCCAGGCACCTGGTAACACAAAACTATATTGAAAACAAAACAAATACATTAAAAACAAAATAGCATTATAATAAATCATTGAAGTTTGAAATGTTTTACTTATATCCCGCTAGAGGCGCCACTGTATAGTTTGTTACAAAACATTCAAAATCAAAATATTTTTATTCAAAGTAGATCTTACAGAACTCTTTTAGAACGTCAATAAACTACCACCGACTTGTAAGGTGTTTCGTTTTGGAGAAGAGTCGGCGAAAGAAAGAAAGAACGTTAACGTTAGTACACATTTTTCTTGTTTTTAGACATGAAATAAGTTGTCATTTACAGTAATGTGACATAATATTATTGGAAATGAGAAATTATGTAAAATTATGTAATATCTTTTCTGTAATAGTGATTTAAATTCTTCTATAATAAGCTGTAGGTACAATAGAATTTTTCACGCATTGCAATTTTAAGTTATATCTAGATGTTTTTAGACGTAACAATATTTTATTCACATCGTAACAAATGCAAAGGTGAATAATGTCGCTGGGGTAAATAATGTGAACATTAATAAAAATGGCAATTGCTGAACATTTAAATATGACGGTTGCTTTTTTTTATACTTTTTAATTATTTAATATTTAATTGTCTATAATATTATAATATCCTAAGTCAAATATTAACATTAACAACAAAAAGTGTAGTGGCGCCATGTTACGAGTTTTAGTAAAACATCTCATTTTGAGCGAAATAATGCGTAATGAGCCCATACTTAGTGCCAATATAACCCTTTACTAAACTATGTGAATTACCTTTAAAAAAGCGTAAATGACATTTTTGAGAAACTTTTCTGGCAATACTTAAAAAAAATACAACTTCGAAGTCACTATAAGGTAAATATCATATGTATGTTAGAAATACTCAAAAATACAACTTACTTCGTAGTTACTATAAGGTAGTAAAGGTATACATGGTTTATTTATTTGAGAAGAGTAGCAAACGAGCATGCAGGCTGATACTGATCTAAGTAGCAACTGCAGCCATGGACATCTACATACAATAAAAACAGAAATTCCTATCTGAGGTCGTACGTAGAAGCGTATACAAGTATGTAGAAGCGTAGCTAGCAATCGTATATCTCCAAACGGAATACAAGTTCCTTCGTAGTGCCTACAACAGAGGCGGTGGTACCTCCGCGGTCGAACTATATCTACCACCTTAAAATTAGGTTCTGACAGTATTTTGTGGCTGGATTACGATAGCGTATATATTTAAGCATGTACTGTACTCATCTCGTGAGAACGATTTACTAACAGAAATTTAAATCTACAATCAAAAAAGTATAAACATAAATTTAGGGATAACATACGTATCTAGCTAAATACAATGAATTCAGGATTTTAGCCATCGAAATAGAACCTCCAGTTTGTACATAACCTTAATCGATGAGTAAAATGCTTAAGTGCCGCTTACGTCTATACTAAATTTTAAAATACAAGTGATTTAAATACAATTATTCTACAAATACTGGGTAATAAAGATATTCAGATCACTATATACCAGGGTATTATATTGAACAAGAGTCTATTGTATACTTGTACAGTAGGGAGGTCTGTACGAAAATCGTAAGATAAATTATAGCAAGTTTGAGGAAAATCGTAACACACCATAGTATGTCTCATAGTTTCGTTGATACGTGGGAAGGGCACTCTGTCACCTGCCAATATGTTTTCCAACTATGGAGAACGAGAATTGATAATATTGTAATACATTCTGTTAACAGTCAAACACTTACATATGTATTCCAGTATTTAATTCCGTTTTAATGATTATCCTAAACAAAAACAGAATCAGTTTTCTTTCAACTTTACGCTACACCAATAAATATGACACTTTTTGGTAAATTATATTGTAAAATAACAAAATTGAGAATTAATTTACATTTACATTTCGTGTAAAGTAAAAAGTGTTCATTTTCTGATAAGGTAATGTGGTAAATTAAACTGTATCACGTAGTTTTATGTCACAAATTAAATTTATCAAAAAGTGTTATAGGCCCGTTTCGACCGAACAAAGACAGTTCTCAAAGTAATTAACCTGAATTATAATTACTCCTCTTATTTAGTGTGAAGATAAATAAATGACGTCAACCTTAGCCAACAGCGCGCTCAAAGCCGATGTACAAATTTTACATTGCATCCTTCGCATTAATAAAGCGTATTTATATCTATAAAGATTTTTTATTTTAATTTGACGAGTTTTAGGCTCTGTTATACCTTCATATCTACTGTGTTCGACTCGTCATTATTCTTTTGTGATGAATTTGTATTTCCTATATATTGTTATAGAAAGATTAATCAGGAAATCAAATTATTTTACTATAGACTATTTTAATATATCTTACTCGATATTACATATCGACTTTCTTCAATTACAATTTTTTTTTATTGCCAAAGAGTAAGAAACGGGCATGCAGGTCACCTGATGTTAAGTGGTCACTACAGCCTATGGACAACCATGTCCAATCTCAAATAGAACAGAAGTTCTATTTAAGGATTGACGTGTATGCGTTCCTACTCTTGAGGACTAAGATGGTCGCCTCTAATAATGTGTATCCGGCAACCACACCTCCCCAACTGAAACACAATACATGAGGAACATGTTGCAAATTATTTTAATAACCATCAATGTCGATGTTTATCTGTCTATCGTTCCGTGATGCGGTAATTGTTGTTGAATAACTATTATATAACTCTCGGATTAAACTTTGGTCAAGTTTGGTCGAATCGGACCTAAACTGTCATTTCAATCTATAAAAAATCTTAAATTAAAACCAAGACTAAATTGTTGACGTACCTCTAGACCTCTAGGATTAGCCACGATCTAGTTGAGCTATCCATTTATCGATTATGCGATCGTTTCGAATCATTTGGACGAATATTTCATTCGTGCTGTCATACTAAATCGTCATACTCAGTTGGTCGTACCAACTATCATCCTAAGTCATCATGCTCAATTGGTTAAACTAATCTACCAGGTCTAGAGGCACCTATAAAAATGTTAACGAAGAGGTTCGAAAATTTATACGTGGAGTGTGATATAATTGTACCTTCCGCCATTTCTAAAAAATCCTAGTTTCAGCGACCTATTATGAAATAGGTATCAATGAAAATAACGTCGAACGTACTTCCACGTGATAACTTACACCTTTTGTATGTTTCATATAAATAATAAAAAATTGATTAATGTACCAATAAATGCCGAAACAGTATTTTTGAAGATAATAACGAATATTAGTACGCTAATAATGTTCTTTGTACTTTTCGTATGTTTCAAATAAATACTTAACAATTTTGATAAATATTACATCTCTATATCTTCTCCCTCTCGTATATTCTCTATACCTTTTATATGGTTCAAATTAAGAATAATTAAATTGATTAATATTTCATTAATAACAATCGAACCCAGTATTTTTTGAAAACATTATCTAACTTTAGTATGGCTACAAGACTCTTTATACCTTTTGTATGGTTCAAATAAAGAATAACCAAATTGATGATTATTTCATCAATAACCGTTGAAACTAGTATTTTTTGAAAATTACTGAGGCCGGTAATATGCATGAGATTAAATACTCTCAAATAATCTTACCTTCAGTTGCTCTTGTTTATAATCTGGTTGATACGGTAGAAGCATGCGTATCTTGCCCCAGCGATTGAAGAAGAGTGCGATAGCTCCAATCCACACCATTAGCACTAAGACTACTATGGCGATCTCCACTCCCCTTATCTGTGAAAAAGAGTAGGTTAAGTTCACGCTGCTGGTGACAAGACGGCTGTTTCATATCTCGCACGAAGAGTTGGGATTACTATTCAGCGCGTCATTGTTCTTGGTACTTTTTGCGTTAGGAAAATTTGGGGCGACTTCGACCAGAGGGTTGACAGCAAGGTTATGCTGGACTCCAACTAGCTAAAAACCTTACGGGTGTTCCACCTCTCCACTGCGGGGCAGAACTGCAGGAACGCTCTCACTCTCTCTACATGTAGGCCAGTAGCGTAGCGCCAGTTTTTGGTAGAACGTAATCCTCCATTTATAAGTTCGCCTTGCATTTAACTAATTTATACACCTACTAGTATCACGCGATAGTGGCGTTAAAATTCTTAAACGGGTTTCTAATAAAAGTTAAACAATAAAAATAAACGAGCATTGCTAAGAAACCCTTCAACGTTACAACTAAAGGTTACATTTTCTAGATTTCCTATTAAAATTCTCTATAGCAAGTTTACTGTTTCTCACGCAATAACTATGAAAAGGAAAAGATTTGTTGAGGTCATGATTTATTACAAAAAGTTGTTACAAATAAAGTAAAAACGTTCGGGAATGAAATATTAGTTACGTAAAGTTAATATATTATTATTTATTGTTTGTTAATCAAATGAATCATTTTAATTACGCTAAATAATTGTACCTATAAATCTTTTAAGTAAGTAAAGAATTTCATAAATTTTATGCTTGTTATTTTTAACGAATATAAGTAACAAAAGAAATTAAAGATTTTTTTATTTTTGAAGCGTAGTCTCGGAGTGTATTAGCTACCTTTTTGTTATTGTGAAAGAGTAAGAAACGGGCATGCAGGTCACCTGATGTTAAGTGATCACTGAAGCCCATGGATAACCACGTCCAATACAATACAATACAATACAAATATGCTTTATTGTACACCAAAAGAGAAAATACAAAGGTAATAACAACAACAAA
>DWON01011193.1:0-10330 GCA_018251015.1 Phocides pigmalion okeechobee
ATGTTGCTTTACGGTGGGTTATGAGAGTGGCGGTGGTGTCGCCCCGGGTGAGTTCTAACGGCTCTACCACCTTTTAAATGTTTCAAACGAATATCGATGCGGAATTTACGCATTTTAATATATATGGGCTTATGATTAACATTTATTTATTACATTTACTACGTGATACAGGTTCTTATTATTAACGTTTTAACGCTTTTTTAACCATGATCCACGCAATTGGTTCGAGATATCGGCAATTAAAAAACGTCAATCGTGAGTACCCGTTACGTAACATGTGTAACAGTACGTAGTCTGTACGTTTTATGTATGAATGTACGTTACTATTGCAAACGTACTATATATTATTTAGTATACAGTTGTATGCTCGGAAGTTCCTTCGCGCCGACGTTGTAAAGATATTGTTTCCGCTTTGAACTACAAATAAAACAATGCTTCTACAGAAAAGGAAGAAAGTTAAACGATAGCGTCCGTATCCGCTGTTTCTGCAACGAGCACGACGTTTGTGTATGTAATCAGTTATGTGCTTTCTGTATTTCTTGAGTTTTGATTACGTCACATAATATAAATAATATTTAGTAAAAATTCACATAGTCATTTCATCGCATTCTAGGAGCTTAGGCTATTGTGACTAGACAATTGATAAAGATTGATAAATTGACTACCAGTGCCAGGTAATACTATATACATGTATATATATAAATTTAACTTCTCCTTTCTAATTACTTAATTCAAAAAGTTAAACAGAAGCGATTTAAACTAATATTATCGCGCGATTTATACCTTTTACTATGTACCGGATAGTCACGATGAACGATTTTTGATTACTGATATTTCGCCTTGACCACAAGCCATGCAGCTGATTCGAAATATCGGCTATCAAAAATCTTTAGTCATGAGTACCCGATACATAGTAAAATAAAACAGAAGTGCCCTGGATTTCAACTCGATGTACTATCAAGGCTTTTAAATGTACCTATACCTATACCACTAGGCTGTTTCAGTTTACGTCACTCACGTATAATGGATGTTATTGTTAAACTTAACGCATTTCATATATTCAACAAGAGTTCCAAATTCGCTTACAATATTACGTAGAACAATGGATCGTGAATTCTGCAAGTCACTAATTGCGTCTATCGGGAGGTAATTATAGGTATTGTTCGTGTTATCTACGTTTCAAGTACTATAGAATTTTATCAAGTACTAGGTTTTGCTAACAGTTTTGTTCTTTCAGTATTTTCGATTGATTTGGTCATTTCATCAGATTTTATTCGAATGACATTATACGTACTGTAGGATTTTATCAAGTACTAGATTTTTCTAACAATTTTGCTCACTCAGTATTATTGATTCATCTGGTCATTTCATCAGATTTCCTTCGAACTACGTTTCACGTACGTTTTTCATTACGTACTACGCTATTGTCTATATTTTTGCTTAAGTTGAAGTTGATATAAAAATACATTCATGCAAAGTTTCAACCCTTATTTTATTACACCCTTAGGGGTGAATTTCCGAAATTTCTTTCTTAGTGCTCATTTACGCTATATAAATAACACATCTGCAAATTTCAGAATTCTAGGTTTAGTTGTTTCCACTGTGCTTGCAGGTATCTGCAAATTTTTAAGATTATAGTTTCAGCTATTTTTGCTGTGTCTTGATCTTTGGTTCTGTCTGGACAGATTTCTTATTCACAGAATATTTGTAACTCTTTAAATTTTGTAGATTACATTTGTCAATTTTTCTTTACAGTTTTGTGAATTTATCTTTGGTATTACGTGCTTAGCATTTTCAATTTCCAGCTATAAATTTAACGATCATTATGTTTCAAACGGGGTCGTCAGTTTCGCAACTAACAAATTGCCTTTGCTGAAAGTAATTATTTGTCTTAGGTCGCTATCGGTTCGACTTTCACTAACCTACCCATTTAACGCCTTACGCTTGTTTGACCTACGAACGCGAGGAGACGAGGACATAATTATCTTCCTAATTAAAAACAGCTGCTGAAATGCTCCATTGTAAGTTCCACTGTAATTGCTTTAGTGCCCGTTCTTTGTGACAAGGGTTCTACGACTGTGTTAAATGAGTTCATAGGACGGAAATAAGGTTGTAAATATTTCTTGGCTTTATTTTAACAGTATAAACGAGCTCCGAATTCATGTTTGGCTCAAGCATAGCTCAATATTGATCATCTGGCGCGGCTTTGTTGTCCATACAAAATGTGGTTGACTCACAGTTTCACAAGCGAGGCGACCATCACAGTCCTCAGAACCAGCAAGGCACCTTTGCACGACGTCAGACAGGACTTCTAGTCCTGTTTAGAATTGGACGTAGACGTCGATTAGCTGCAGAGATTATTATAACATCAGATGACCAGCATGCTCGTTTACTAATTTTTCATCATAAAATTACTATTTTTACTTTTGCCATTTGCAGTCGGGCTAATACGGTAATGATGAAATCCAATATTTAGAATCTGCGTGTCGTCTTCTTGTGTTATGGATTTGAATAGAATATTACTATAACTCCATGTAACGTTTTATAACTAATGCATACATTTCATCATCCTCCAAGTATCCTTTTTAACCATAGTCCCATCCTTCAATAACTTCATTACATCAAAAAGTGTTTTAATATTGAAGATGTCGCATAAATAACCCAACGCTCAGACTTTACTTGGGCCGTAAATATATTGTATACTACACTAACATAAATTTCGCTCGAAAAGAGAGTGCGTAACGACGCTCTACCCCATTTGTCGTTTTTAAACTTTCAACTGCCAAAGACACCAAAGAGAAACTTGAAGTGTCAGCCTGTAAAGTCTGAATAAGCCATTCTCTTAACCCGACCTGGATTTCACGTTGGGACAAAACGAAACTTTCCAGTGTAATGGCGTAACTTGCAGCGGCACTTTAACATCGCTTTGAGCTATTTTTTCATATTGTTCCTTTTTCATTTCATTAAATATTAAGTACATTTGACTTGAAGGCTATAGTACTTTTTGTCCGTTTAAACGTTTTGTCACGAAGGCAGTATATTTCTCTAATTGTATTAATTAATTAGCATAAAGCTGTATAAGAATATAAAAACAGAGCATATAGAAATACAGGGGACGCTTCGGACATCAGAAGCGCTACTGCAAGGATTGAACCGACTTAAGGACTCAAGGATTTAGCGACTTATTCAATTAAACCATCACGGTAATCTAGTGTTACAATCATAATAGCAATCACATCGCTAAATGACAATAGAAAGGGTCAGGAACAGAGAGCTGTCCGTGTACCGCGACACAGCCGAATATAATGCGTCACGAGCTAGAACTACCGTCCCTTTTTCTAATAAGTTCAGGTAAAACGAAATAGGCAGGTGGGGCGATCAGGTGATGACGTCCGATTCGATGACAACTTTTTTTCCAAACTGCCTTATTTTTAGCGCAACTACCCTATTTTTATTGAGAGCGACAACAGTTGTATATGTAGTGTATATAAAGAAAGGCGATTGCTGACCCAGAAATTAATGCACAGCCAAAAACTTTCGTTTTATTGTACACTTCTCTGGGGAAAAAACCTTTAGCCTAGTATCATGGGCGCGATATTGGGTTGTGGGCTAGTCCTGATCTGCTGAACAAGAATACTAAAAAAAATATATAGTGTAAGTGAGCAATGAGAAATGAATTTTGGAAATTGCACGTCTAGGTGGATAGGTGAATATTTTTATGATTTATTGAATGTTTTCATGGATTTACTTCACATATTTATGAAAGGGAACAATTGCACTGCGTGGATTATTTCGCTCTTCAAGAGCAAAACCGCGGCTGAAAGCTTATTAGAAATATTCCTGTTACAACATAGCGGTGGCATGTACCCTTTTACAGCAAAGGGTCAAGAACATACACGTTTCTCTTTTGAATTACATATTATTATATGTTGCAATTAAAACTGCTCATGGAACTCCACGGGGTTGTAACTTTGGCCCAGCATTCATTTCCATAATCAAAACTTTCTAGTCTCCAAAGTAGCGTGATATATGAAGTTGGATTATTGTTTACATTTGTTGTTCATAAATTTATGATATATTTGCGGCCCGGCCAAACTAAGCTCGAGTAATAGAGTTAATATTTACTTACATTATTTTTCTTTCATACATGCATCCAGTCATTACCTGGTTGCAAAAAGTAAAAATTAGAAACATTTATTTTGAACAACGACTGAATTACTATATTGAATATAGGTATAATATTTAATTTCTCGCCCAATTTATATTAAAAAACTTATTATGCACTAAAAACTTCCTCAGGAATCACTAGCTGTTGTTGAAGTCTGAGAACAACCGTCCAGTACTTTTTGAGTTTATCATGTCATATGACAGACAGACGCCATGGGGGACTTTGTTTTACAATATTTAGAGAAATAAATTTCACAATCAGTTTGTAAAAACTGCTTTAAAAGATGTATGTGTTAAGGTTAAGGCAAAATTTATTGTAAAGGTTTGAAAAGACTTGTCGCAAAACAATGCCTAAAGAGCTTCCGGAAAATCTCATTAGTTATCTCTTTAAGAGAAATTGACAACCTACAATTTTCTTTTATAAGTAGGACATAAAATAAAATTTTATGATTTCCACTTTAATAGAAATATTAGCCGTGCTGGAGTTGTACAAGAATTTAATTTTATCTTCACTCTTGGTTTATGTCCACCGAGATTGTTACGATGGGCTGTACGGTTCGTAGCTCGTAAGCCTTGCTTTTATGTGGTTATTTATTTTAGTATTGTGTGTTACAATTGTGTCTATGAATTGTGTATTTTATTTTCTATGGTACATCTGGAAGACATTGTCAGTGTTGATCCTAAATTCTCAGCTGTCAGTTTTTATGTATTCGCAGTATTAAATATGCATTTTACTTCTTTCCTAATTATTATTATCAATATAACAAAATACAACATAATATGTACTTTAACTGTTTCCTCTTATGTGTGCATGTTATGGCTAGTGATCATAAGCATTTTATGACGATATTTCTGAACCCCTATTACATATAAAAACATATTTGAGTATGATATTATTTTGACAATACATTCTAGAACATACAGACGAACACTAATACAACATTTGCTTATTTTTCATAATTAATCCTTTTAAAACAAAAATATTTTCCGGGCGGATATTACAAGCGACTCGACCTAGTTCATTTGTCCTGAAGAGCCGATCAAGATTGCTGTCACCATTTATTAAGACCCATGTGTGATAACAGTTTCTTGGCTCGCTAACAAGGATATGTCTGAAGATAAATTTCATTAAACAAAATGAAGATAGTAAAATGCTCACATATATAAACTAAATTTCCATTTAAAGTGCCGAGAGTTACTTTCCGCCGGGTTTTTTTTTCCCGGTTAACCTTAGCTTACAGGGTACCCAACATATGTGACTACCTTACAATTAAATAAAATATTTGAATTTGATTTTTTCATTTCACCGTATCTTACACACTGATCTTAGATATGTATCATGTGTATGAGTATTGTTCGCTTTGTTCACTTTGAGGTCTTAAAGGTCAAAGATGTCGGTAAGAACCGCTGAAAAATTACAAGCATGTTAGACAATCCATCTTAGTGAGACCTTGCCTCTCAAGAATTTGTGATTGTGGAGACCGAGACTGTCTAAGATGAAATACTTAGGGCTTTGTTATTACATGAAAGTAAATGTTTGAAAATTTCCAAGCGACAAATATTTTTTTGTTGCACGGTAAGTTGTATATTTTTCTCAAAATTTGTACTTTATCAAGTGGCTTTTATTCTTCTTACATAAAACACGATGAAGGATGACAAAATTGTTTGCCCAAATTACGGAAGAAGTGACAAGTAATAAAAAATCAAATTTATGACAACTCCAAAGAAATGCAGAGTCCAAACCAATGCCACATTTAGTTCTATATTTACTACATATATTGAATAAACGAAGACCAAATATTAGCCAAAATATGCAGTGAATACTGCTTATTCTAGGCCCTTTTCTTTATAGGGTCTTTTTCACTCTTCCTAATCACTTTTGTCATCAATTGTGGCCATATCCAATATAGTCGCTTGTTTCTGAGCACCCATCTAGATGACAACGACCGCACTATTAATTAAGTCGACCAGACGTTTTGCTTGTCTTGGATATTAGCGTTGCTTTTGGCTCCAATATTGCCATTTATTTTGATACCAAATTATGGTTCAATTTGATCGGACATACGATTGCGGCTGTTGTGTGCATGGTGTACGAGTATGCAAGATTGAGGATGGATTCCCTTCTCTCTGATATAGGGGGTTTTGTATGAATGCAGATGTAATTGGATTTACAAGCCTTTAGCGAGTGTCGTGGGGAAAAAATGGAATCTGTTTGAAAATGTCCTCACTATGAAACATTGGGAATATAATTATTGGTTTATGCCGCACGCGTGTGCTGTATTTTTAAACGGACCGATATTGAAGTATATCCAAACACTATTGGGAAGAGAAATTCAGTAATAATTTTGTTTTTAATTAAAAAAACTTCTTTAGACAGTAAGCAATATAAATAAATAAATAATAATAAATATAATTTATTGCCCCAAACAAACAAAAAAAAAGAAAGAACAAACAATGATAAAGTACAAAAAACATTAATATAAAAGGAAATAGAGAGGAATAATTTAATTAATAATAAATATACTGTCACTTATTTCTTTAAATTGTATTAAACTGTCTATGTATTAATACGATTGTTCTGATACATAATGATTTTAAAATTGATGGTAAAATCCTAGTTCGTTGCCAATAGGGTTGACAATTAAACAGTAGAAACAATATATAGGACTCCCAATAAAAGCAAATTTCGTATTAACCAAATTTGTTAATCAGTTATCCTGCCTTGATTTTATTTACAATTAATGGTAAAGTTTCAAACTTAATTTCCTTGTAATTGTGGTTTTGTTATGAATGGTACAGCTGGACATATGAATTAGTAATATTCTCATATCGTATCAAATTTTGCGTACTTATTGTGAATTGACTAATAACTTTATATTATTATTATTACTCACTTTGTTTTTATATTCAAAAGTTAAATATAACAGGAAATTTATTTGTATTAACAAAATTGTTTAGCGAAGCGATTTCGTAGAGCGATGAGTTTTCAATTTGGGAAGTTAAAAATATAAATAATTTCGATACGGCGGAAGCTATTGATTTTGCCGTCACAAGCGAAGCTGAGCTCGTTTGATTACGATCTGGCAACCTTACTCTATCCAGAAGATTGATTGATAAAATAGTGGACTTTTTTGGATTTCAACTGCGGGAAGTTAACTGCTCGTTTTTTATTGCTAGAAGTAGTTAGGCTTAGCTTGTTATATTCTAATGTGAAGAATACGGTAAGATTTCTGTTCAGAGGATAAGTTTGTGGTGTTATATAAAAAAATAATAAGATGTTTGATATAACCAGAGATTAACGCAAAGCCAAAACCCGAACCTAGAAATCTGAAATTTTGTAGATAGCTTTCTTATATAGCGTAAGTGAACATTCAGAAAGGAATTTTAGCAACTTGAGCCTTAAGGAGGGTAAAACATGTGTTGAAAGTCTCGAACGATAGTTAGAATTGTATAAAAATCATAAAATAAATTACCCATCTTATCTTTGAGAATAATGCATCGATATTAGATTAAACCCTTTATTTGGAATTAATATCGTCGTGGAATTAAAACTTTTTTTTTACTTTTTTATTGGACACTTACTATTTACAACATTAACCATCACCACGAGCCATGCAACTGTTTGTACATTTTACTATGTAACGGGTACTCGCGATTAACAATATTTAACTTTCGATATTTCAAATTAGTTGCATGGCTCGTGGTCACGGTTAAACGGACCGAACGATCCATGCAACTGATTCCAAATATCGGCAAATAAAAATCGTTAATCTTGAGTATCCGTTACATAGTAAAAATAAAATTCTGTAACCCGTTTGAGCCTTGCCATTTAAAATCAAGTTGAGTGCACATCCGTTCACTTTTGTAGGACAAAATTAGGTACAAACGTTACGGTGCGTAGACGAATAAACACCTGTATGATGTCATACACATAGGTTCGGTTTATCTTCGTAAATAAACTGTTTGTACTAAACCGCCTCGTCTCAGGTCCCACGGATTTGGGGTGGGTTTATCTTATCACAGTAATTAATGTCCTCGGAACTTTGTTTGCACGCAAGAGTGTACTCTATGAGGGGTCTGGGAACTTCTGAATCCTTACAAATGATAGTAGGTCTCTCTATTTATTAGTGCCTTACGATTTGGACTATCTAGAGAACTAGAATTAAATGAGTATGGTCCCAATGGGCGTTTTGATATGTGGGTTTAAACTAATTTCGTCGCGTAATTTATAAGTTTTACTATGATTCGGATACGATTATACGGATTACTATTACGTATTACGGATGATAGTTAACGATTTATTAATTGCCGATATTTCGAACCAGTTACATGCTCGTTGTCACGGCTACACTGCTGTGATAGGGCGAAACTGTTGACTAGTGCTAGTGGTAGAATAATCAATTTATCCGACGTCTAGATCGTTTTTCTTTTTTGGGTTCCATATCACTACACCACACTAACCCTGTTTAATGCACTGAAGATCTTGACCTCATGTAATTTATACATATAATGAAATCGTTAATTTTATTCTCTTTAAATTCAATGATATCTTAGTATACACATCTGTTTATGTTTTGCTGTCTGAACAAAATACTGTCTACACTCGTGGGTATGTTTACTGTTGAATCAATATCAATGATTTCGCTATCGTTCAATGGTTGTCATTTATTTCATTTTGTATTTTCATATACGAGCTTAGTTACGAGTTACAAGTTTGGCATGATCACTTTTATATTACCTTATTTTATGTTTTTCTTTGACTATAATTTACGTTGATAGTAAGTTATAATCAATTTGTTTGTTATTATTTTTCTTTTCTTTTTTTTGCTGTATAAATCTTTATCGCATCATACGTACTTATAATTTGTATAAAAACATCTTCCTTCACCTGAATAACATGTTAAACTTTAAAATATCTAGAACCGGCAAGGAATCGGAAGTTTACCTTTCCGATTTCCGTTCCACTCCTTACCTATCCACCTCCTTTGAAAATAGTATGAAAGTTTTAATAGGATAAGTTTTGAAATAGAAATCTGGTGTGCATACCTTAACTTTATCTACAGTTTGTTGCGTTGAAGAATTTTATCAGCTGAATTCTTCAACCAATTAATTTTCCAGCTCCGACGTGGCGTGGTTTACATAAAACGAGCCATGCGAAATTTTAAACGCTCTTGTTTGTACAAAAATATGCGTCATTAGTATACGTCAACGTGTTTTACTCGCGGTTAGTTGTGTGTCATGCGTTTTATATTTCGCTTATTTGTAATTAATTCCCTACAAAAACAAATACGGAGCCTCTATAGCATCACTCGTGTGTCTGTCCATCTCTTTGTCACAGCCAATTTGCTTCAAAACTACGTGACCAAAGTTAAAATATGATATTCACATGCTTTATCTTGACCCAAAGACAAAGTTATAACACAAACAATAGAATTTTGAATTTGAATGTTGGAGGCGAAATGAAAAATTTTAAAAACTTTGCAAACTGTTTCCTATAGCATATCAAATTAAAAGGATTTTTGCAGAGATCTCAAGTATTTTAGAGGTAGTCGCCTCCCCTACAAGTGTAGCCGGCAAACGCGGCTCTCGAATCGAAACAAGAACTGCTTTATGGCGGATTACGTGGTGGAACCACCTCGGTCGAATTGTTTTTCTAACACCATGTTTTTTATTATAGCATAAAAAGGACAGATTTTAGTTGTCTTAAAAAAATTAACAAAACCTACAACGGTTTTGTTAAATATTATTTTATTCCATACATTACACGCAAAAACATTTACAGACGTGATTCTGTAATTCTATCCTTTATTTTTGAGAAAAAGCTTTTTGAGAAAAAGACAATCTGACCAATGTACAATGTGTTTCTAGATTTGCGAAAATTCTGTAAAATTGACAATAGAGAGTGCATCCTATGTTTTGGCAACGCATAATATAAGTAGTCAAGGCATAAGCTAACTTAATTGCAATAACCTTTTTAAAGGTGGTAGAGCCTTTAGAGCTCGCCTGGGCACCACCGCCACCTTCATAACCCGCCCGTAAAGCAACATGTTCTTCATATATTGTGTTTCGGTTGGGGAGGAGTGGTCGCCGGATACACATTATTGGAGGCGACCATCTTAGTCCTCGAGAGTAGGAACGCATCCGCGTCCATCCTTAAATAGAA
>DWON01011194.1:0-10330 GCA_018251015.1 Phocides pigmalion okeechobee
CAGGTAAAGTACAAGAAATCATGCGGGTCAAGGTGTTGTTGCTCTCATTCTTAGGGCCAACTCAACTCTAAGAGTTTAATCACGTTGGATTACAAAGGCGGCAATGTTACCATGATAGTCGAATTGTTGCTGTAATATCTTGCGATCTTGCTTAATCCTTTAAGTTTAGAAGGCTACACAATCCCAATTGGACAGGTATCACATCTGCAAGAATCAATGTATACCACATTGCTACTATTATTAATACAAATACAGTAACAAGTCTCTCATCAATAATTAAATCCGAAATTATTTTAGGGTTCAGAGCATGATAAAGGAATAACGTGAAATTTTACTGTATGTGAGAAGAGAAGCAATCAAGAGTGCATACCACCTAATGTTTAATAGTCAATAAAGACACCAATACTGTGTAGACACCGATATTGCGTAGATACCGACACTGCGTAGACACCAACACAACCTAGACAACGACTCTGCGTAGACAACGACACTGCGTAGAAACCGATAATGCGTAGACAACGACACTGCGTAGACACCGACACTACCTAGACACCGACTCTGCGTAGACAACGACACTGCGTAGACTCCGACAAAACGTAGGCACCTCTGTACATAGACTCCGACATTGCGTAGACACCGATAATGCGTACACCTCAGGTGGGATTGTAATTTTATTTGGCTTGATATGATTGTTCATGGTATTATTCTTCTAATGCTTTACGCTCTTGACACAGCGGTCGTGGTCATTATGTTCGATATGTGGCACGCTTAACAATGCGTTGCCACTCGTTTCTGGCCGCCGCCCTCCTGGTGCATTCGTGTAGTGGGGCGTCTACTGCAGTCTTAATCTGATCCGTACAACGCATAGTAATTCGCCTCGTGGTCTTGTGCCCTCAATTATTACCGCCAAATATATAGTCACTCGACCGATCACGCCACCCTCGTAACGTCATGTCACCAAGCAGAGCTAGGTATTTTAACAACAGAAACAAGTAAAACGCCGAATTCCAAGTAGATCATTAACAATCGTAGAATTGAAATATTGTATCATTTGTCGTACAAATTTGACAGATATAAATAAAGTCTATTGAAATATCGCTCAAAGTGTAATGAAAAATTAAATGTCTTTCAACAAAATGAAAATTTATTAGCCGTCTAGGACACTGTTTTGTTCTTTGAAATATTATCTGTAAGCTGCGCACTTTGTCTCATTGTAATAAAACTAAACAATGAATATCGCTTGAAAAACATTTTTTCTAACCTTACCCAGTATATATCAACAGGTGGAAGAGCTATAGTTCGACCGGGGAGGTACCACTGCTGCCCTCGTTATCCGCTGTAACGCATTACTTGTGTTTCTGGATAACAATTGCAATTCTCTGCGCGAGATATGCGACAGCCCTCTTGTCATCGGTAGCGTCGATCAAACGTGGTACACATATTTTTTGACAATAATTTACTTGTAAATTGTAACGATTGCAAATTATAACAGACACTTTGAAGTGAATAATTATTGCATTTCAATATCCATCCGAACTCAGCACAGTTCCATTTAAATTATTATTAAATTAATAGTTCGCACAGACATTTAGTTCCCGTAGTAATATTTCCGTCGATTGAGTGCAAGTACTTTTAACGAATCTTGTTGGCTCATTTGGGATAGTGAGATAGATTTTATTTAATGTGAGAAGAGTAGCAAACGAGCATGTAAACCACCTGATGTTAAATAGTCGCAGTCCATAGACATCCACGTATAACCACAAACACGACCGAAATCCTAAGACAGCTTCCGCACTTCTGCAAACTAAACTCAAGTGATGCTTTACGGCGGATTATGAGGGCGGTGGTGGTACCTCCCCGGTCGAACTATAGTAAATACAATTAGTTTTGTGTGTCCAAATATATTTTGTCTGGTCAGTATTGCGCTTGCGGCTCGTATATACTTGTGTCGTAGGGACAAATCTGTATGGATTTTGGGCGAACAAAAGTTCTGGGTTTACCTCGGCGCTACAAGAATGCCGGCGGAAACAACTTCTGTGTATACGTAGATGCTACACGGATGCTAAAAATACTATATTTCAGTGAATTATCAGCGCATCTTCAGTCTAGGCAATGCTCCAGTTTAGTGCCGCGCCTCCCGCAACGCTGACTCGATCTAATATATGAGAACAGCACTCAGTGTTAAGTCGAGTAGGTATCAAAGGCACAACAAGCCTCCTTGAGCACAAATGACCGTACACTATTAAGTCGGCGCCTTCAGACTACCGTCAACCACAGCAGCGTCGTCCTGCTCAATATTCTCTACGTTCAAGACGTGGAACAAATTGCGTCACTCTAGTGGTTTGATAATAAACTCAGCTCGGTACCTAAACATGGTTCACTACTCCGTCGGAACTTATAGGGACGTATTCCGTTGTCAAGATAAACGGCTGGCGGCACCAGGCGCCTCATATGAACAGGTTATTATTAAAGCGCAAAGGTTTGATAAATCATGCTAGTGACAAGAAGACTGGTTCATATCTCACTCAGAGAATTGCAACTGTTCTGTGCTGAATGCACGCTGAGATTTTAGCTAATGACGTTTAATACAGATAGTTTTAAGTAGTGTTTAGTTGTATTTGGATTGATTGTTAAGCTACACTTAGACACAGCATAAACAAAATTTGAGGCAGATTGGACTTATAATTTAAATAACGACTCCAGTTTAGTTCCGCCTCCTGCAACACTGACTCGATATAATATATGAGCGCCAATCAAAATATTCTTATTGAAATTGACACGAAGAACAATATATCAAACACATTTCAAGCAAGAAATTGAAAATGCAGACTGTCAACAACTTACAAAACCATGTGATTCTGCCACAAATAACATATGTACTAGATGCCATAGTGTTTTCGTATGTACCAACTGCCATGTCGAGTGCCGAAAGTTTATTATCAAACCGCATCTCTTCTGACGTGTGGCGCCTCCGGCAACCGCATCTTGAGCGGTGGGAATATTAATTAATGCGGTCTTCCTCTCTGTGATATTTCAAAGGCAAAATTACTAGCGTTCTTATCAAAACAACACGACTCTAACTGAAATTGTTTGTGGAATATGTCAAAATGGTGCTTCATAGGGTTATGTATGTACTAAGTCGTTGCTGATAACGTCGTTTAAATAAATTTTATTAGGAACAGTTTAAAAATGGGAGAACTATTAGTTCGACCAGAGAGGTATCACCGCCGCTCTCAGAATCCACCTCGATCGAACCGATGGAATCGATCATCCCGATCCACCATTTCTCCCACCAGTGCGGTTATCTTTTACAAGAGAATTTGTTACGAGTACTTGTTAGCGTAGTTTATTACCAAACCACAGCACTCCACAGACTGTGAATGTCACTCAGCGACACTTGAGCTGTGAGAACACTAATTACTGGGAAACACTTGTCGGTACTTTCATAGATTACACTAACTGTATTTTATGAAATAACACCAGTTAACTGGCTGACTTACAGCTCCACTTGGTCTAGCAATTTATGTTATTATTTTTAAATTACATTTTCAAAGATAGAAAAGATGGATTTAAGAGTTAATTTCGCCGCATCTCCAATACGGAACACCTTACGAGACGGTGGTGGTTATTTGAAGTTCAAAAAGAATTTTGTTAAAATAGAAATTCACAGAGTTATAAAGAAAAATAAAATAAAAAAGAAACAAAATGTTCAGCAGTGGATATATAAAGGCTGATGGATGGATTTTGTAAAACTTTGTTTAACCATAAATACAATGTTTGTCGCCAAACAAAAGTGAGAATCCTAGTGAGAATCTCTTTTTTTTTAAACTAGAAATAGGAAACGGATTAGCTGATAAGTGGTCACTGGCGCTTACGTACATCAGTAAACAACTCCATAAAGAACAAGAATCCCACGAAAAGGCAATCAAAGATACGTTGTTACTCTTCATGACTAAGATGGTGGCCTCGTTTGTAAATGAGTCGGCAACCGTGACAATATGATGGGTTTTAAAAAGGTTTAAACTGCAAAGCGTAGCTTTGCAGTTTAAACATTTACTTTACAAAGCCATTAAGCGAATACTAAAGTAAAATTAAACACATCAAAAATAACAGTAAATAAAGATGGCAACTTAAACGTAAACCTTAAACGTAAAGGTAGCGAATAAAAGCTTATTAGGGAGCTTAATTGGTACTTTCAACTCCCTAATGCAACAACGTTTTGCTAATTTGGCAAAAATATTATCTAATTAGAGCCTTGTCTAGCGGTTGGTTGGCTTATAGGCTTTTACTTACAAAGGATTTGATAATTACTTTCAAAGAATACTTAGTAAGATAAAATAATTCGTTAAGGTTTTAAGCCAATTGAGTGTTTTACTGCGATTTAAATCCTGGTCCAGAACGCCCTTATATGAAACAACACTTATATAAAACAAACAACGAATTTTATTTTTAAATTAGTCTTTTTAATGTTTTTTTTTTATTATGAAAGAGTATGAGACGGGCATGCAGGCCACCTGATGTTAAGTCCCCTCCCCAGCCGAAACACAATACATGAAGGGTGGGTTATGAGGGTGGCGGTGGTACCGCCCCGGGCGAGCTCTAATGGCTCTACCACCTTTAAAAACATGCTCTCCGAATCACGGAAGCACTCACAAAACTTTAGCATTAATGGTCACCCATCCAATTTCCGTCTCCGCCAAACGTTACTTTACTTTATCGATTTACGATCTAAACCGCGAGCCTAAGACGTGATACATATATACTAAAAACACCTGCACTAAAGCACGGAAGCATGAATATTAAAGAGGCTTCCCAATCACTGTCAAGATTTGTTCCGCCGTAAACACGATGTAAGACAAAGTTGGGGCTAAATTTTGAAAGAAAACGCTGAGTCGGCGCGTAAAAAGGTTCTCGGCTCGATTTTTCTTGCTAGATTTAAGACGGTCGGCGCGCAAGCAAATGTGCTCCTTACTCGCACGTGGGAAGGAGATTTATTGGACGGTATTCGCATGCAAATAAACCCGGGTGAAATGTACGCTGACGATTTTGTACGTGATGGACTTGACCGTGCTGGGCTGTATTGACTACTCGCTTATGCAGCATTGTCGGCAGTAAAATCTTTTGTTCGTTCATTCGTTAAGTCGTTCGTTTGTTCGCTCTTTCTTTTCGTCTTATTAACTTTTTGTTAATGTTCTTTTTCTTTCCTTTAGTCATTCACGCGTAATTTTTTCATTCATTCGTTAAGATATTAATTTGTCATTCGTGTATCATGCAACTTTTCTCTTTCGTTCAGTAACTTCCTAGCAACTTCAGTAAGTTCTTTTTTTCATGTGTCATTCACTCTATTTTCTTTCCTTTTCTCGTTCAGTCATTTATTCATAAATTCTTGCATCATTTACTCATTTCTTTCTTATAATCATTTATTCATTAATTATTCAGTCTTTCTTTCCTTTTCTCATTATTTCATTTCTATCATAAATTTTTGAACACTTCATTCGGTCAGTGATACAGTCATTCAACTTTCTATAACTCATTAATTGCTACCCTCGTTCATCCATAACTCCATTCACTCTATCGTTAATTTGTTCGCTCAAACCGTTGTCCATTTATAATGAATATATGTACATACAGTTTGACAGCAATGTTTTTGTGTATTAATAAAAATTTTAGATTTTTTATGTGATAAGAGTAGCACATGAGCATTCAAACCACCTGATGTTAAGTAGTCGCAGCCCATAGACTTCCACGTATAACCTCAAGCTGACTGAAATCCTGTCTGAGCTCGAATGTAGATAGATACTTTGCTACTTCTAAGGACTAAGATTGTCGCCTCGCTTCAAAGTGTAGCCGGCAACCGCACCTCTCGTACTGATACACAAGTAATGCTTTACGACAGATTAAAGGGCGGCGGTGGAACTATAGTACTCCCATCTTAAAGTGGGAGACTAAAAACCTATTTGTCTTTTAGAATGTGGGAAGCTACAAAAATTCTTAGAAATTACTGAAAATACAAAGACGTATAAACTTACCTTACGTATTAAAAACTGCAATGACCAAATTTCAACAGTATGCAGACAAGTGCAGATAAGCTCAGTAACAGGTACTACTTTCAATTATAGCGGGTAAACCGTGAAGCGATTTTTCAAGTCGACCTCTCTGTACGCTCATTAATCTGCAGACGGACAGCCGGTGACGAACGCATCAGTGGCCAGAACGTGAAATGCTGAAAACGCTGATAAATATATTGGATGAGCCATTTTTATATATTTTATCCAAAATAATCGAGAATAGGGTTTGTATGTATGTCGATATCTATGTATATGTATATAGTGTACGTCATATGTACATAGTAAATGAACTTCTACAAGGTCTATGAGTTATGTTAGGTAATCAAGTATAAGAGAATACGTGTAGGTGTAGGTTTCTCATACGTTATTTATTGTAAACTTTATGAAGTCAATACCATTTTTTTATGTAAGAAAAGTAGCAAATGAGCTGGCAAACCACCTGATGTTAAGTAGTTGCAGCCCATAGACATCGACGTACTACCACAAATACGACCGAAATCCTTTCTGAGCTCTAACGTAGATACGTTGCTACTCCTGAGGACTAAGATGGTCGCTTCACTTCAAAGTGTAGCCGGCAACCGCATTTATAAGAAATTTAAAACAAAACATTAATAACAATTATCCTAAAAGTAAAATACTGCTCCAGATTACCTGGTTACTTACTCTGGTTCGCTAAGCTAATACTCTGTCCGAGGTAAGAGCCAGCTATCTGGTCATTCGTTGACTCTAACAATCATTTGGACAGATCCTTAGAATAATGTTGCATCAGATTCCCATGGCTTCATAGTTTCACTCATATCATTGGGATCTTCTTGATTGTGTGATTATATGTTATACGACGTCACATTAAATTGAATATGGCGCTTTCAAGAGTACATTAAATGATATATAATAAATAAATGTTATATACATATATAATGGTTTAACCGTAACCACGAGCCAAGCAACTAATTTCAAATATCGGAAATTAAAAATCATCTTTCGTGTATGTATCATTACCGTTATATAGTAAAATGTGGGAATTTGATAAGTTTAAAACTACGCTCAGTCTCTTCTAGTTCTGATACATCATACAGGAACCAAGTTGCCCTAGTTCCGAAGTGCAGGAAGATTGATTTAGTAGTTCTGCGTGTGGAGTACCTCTGCAGACTATATTTCATTATATTTCCTCCTGATTATACTTCAAATGTATTGAGAAGGTAACTTCATTTGCGAACATTCAATGTTCGTAAAGAGCTTATATTTCCCCCTGATTATATTCGTTATGTGGTAATATTGAGAAGGTAACTTCATTTGCGAACAAAAAAATTTGAATTTGAATTTGAATATCAAGGAATACCAAGGTTCAGCCTACCATACCTTTCTTGAGAAATCTCCTACGATCCTTTTTAATCCGAAAAGGGTTTGTTCCCACCAGTGGGACAAAAACTAGTTAACGCTCAAGTTAAATAACGTGATTAAAAATTATCCTTCGTGGGACGCTTGACTGATGAGAAACAAGAAAATTATTTTGTTTAGAGAACATGCATAAAAGGATGGTTTATTTTAAGTCAAAAATTTTAAAAGAAAATAGCATTCTTTACTTAATAATATATGTAAGTAACAAAATCGCATAATCCATAGAAAATGGTAATATTGATTACGTTATTACAAATATATAGGCGTTAATTTACTAAAATAATTGAAATTAAAAAATCTATAAAAACAAGACGACTCGATACTTTTAATCGTTATCTGCTGTAATACCAATATATGTACATATATGGCGTAACAACGCACGGCTTGGCAATGCTTGCCACGGTGATGCGTAGCACGACCACGCTTGGCATGACGACGTTTCACTGAAAAAAGAATTATTCAAAAAACTAGTATTTTTGATACTAATTATAATTCAAAAATTGTATTTCATTATAAGATATTTACATACCCTTAATTCATATCAAAGATTCACTAAAATCAGCACGATGATTTTGACCGCCTATTGGCAAAGATTGTCCGGGAGAAAAAAGTCTACATATTGCCGGCTTTACAGAAGTAACCCGTTTAGCATATTGACCGAGAATAACAGAATATGAAGGCTCCGCGTAAATTATTCCGCCACTATTGTGTAAATTTATCACCGCATATGCTACATTCACGTACGCATATGCAAAGTACCGTCACGGAGCTGTGGTTCGCTTTTAGCACCATTTGTTCCCAAATTCTAAATTTTAGTGTTATCTGTGTAATATTCGTTCCTTTGCACTATTTTTTACGCTTTTCCTATTTTAAATTACATTTATTTACGCATTTATATGCAAATATTTCATGTATTTACATTAACCTCAACTAAAAGTGGGAGAACTATAGTTCGACCGGGGAGGTACCACCGCCGCCATCAATCCGCCGTAAAGCATTACTTGTGTTTCGTTTGGAGAGGTGCGATGCCGGCTACACTTTGAAGCAAGGCGACCATCTTAGTCCTCAGCAGTAGTCTTAGAGTAGCAGCATATCTACGTTCGAGCTCAGAGGAGTTCGGTCGTGTTTGTGGTTGTACATGGATGTCTATGGGCTGCGACTACTTAACATCTGGTGGTTTGCATGTACGTTTGCTACTCTTCTCACATAAAAAATGTTTAAAGCAATAACGGCACAGGTTATCCTAGTACAAAGCTATGAGTAGAAAGCGTTTACTTTTCGACGTTATAACTTAACAACATTGCATGCTCGTTTGCTACTATTCTCAAATAAAAAAATAAGCCAACATATCAACTCAAAAGTCAATCGTTAATCGTGAGTATCAACATATTAAAATTGTTTTTTTGAAAATAAGTATAATGTGTAGACATTTCATTCTTATTAAATGCATAGATGGATGCAAAAATAATGGGTTTTCGTACCCCTAGAAATGACTCGGGTTTTATAGAGACAAAGCTTTCAAAATTCCATCATACCTTAGCAACTTTAAGCTTGAGTTTAGTAAAAGTTTAATCAAGAATCCTAAACTTTTAATGTTTAGTTCAGCGAAATGGAATGAGGACTAAAAATAAAATGTAAAAAGGAAATTTAATTAAAGTACAAGTTTAATTTCATTAACTTAAGTTTTAATTTACGTACCATCAATTTAGAGCAAACTATTTCAGGGCATGACTAAAAATTACACGGAGTAATTGACTGAAATTTAGGACTTTCTTTTTGGGTATTTTTTATTAGAAATTTGATACATCTGTTTGAGCAATTTTCACAAAATAAAATTGATTAAAATTAAAGTAAATATATATTTAATTATAAATTAAAAATGACACCCAGAACTCCTGCTTGTGGCATTGTGATACCAGGATGTTGATTTAGAGATTTATACTATGTACTCACGATTAACGATTTTTGATTTTTATTTGCCGATATTTCGAACTATTTGCGTGGCTCGTGGTCACGACGAAACTGCAAAGGCGAAAGGCACAATATGCGAATAAAAAATAGAACAATTAATTTATTTTATTTCGCAGAGAATTGCGATTGCTATCCAGCGCGGGAATGCAGCCAGTGTTCTTGGAACCATTTCGCATGGGCACGGACTCCCTTTAGATTGTTTAGGTTAGATTTTTATTGTAATTTATTTTAAGATTTATTTTATTGAACTGATATATAGGTTTTTTTTGTTTCATATCTTTTTATTGTTTTTTTTAACTATAATAATTCACACCAATTTTGATAGTTTGCACACAGACCTCCTCGTTACCACATTTTTTTTAAATTAGGCTTCTTCCATATGACGTAACAGTTAGATAATATTAAGACGCCTGCACATTTGCTACGTGCATAAAATTTTCTCCCATAAAATTATTGAGAGTTTTATCTCCGTAAAGTTATCGCGTCAAAGCCGACTTCGGGATAATTCGTGCCTCTGTCACCCTGAGGCGACGTTTTGCGTAATTTGATTCCCGAACACGCTGACGTGGTAAAATTCCATGTTCCTTCCGCACGATATGGGAAAATTTGGGAAAATCATACCATTTTCGTTAGTCGGCATTTATGTCTTTTACCTGTTAGAAAATGCTTAGTTTGTGACCATGGCGTATTGAAATTTTTTAGGCAGCTTATATGAAGTATAGTAATATATTACCGGAATGATATTTTCTGCTTTATCCTAAGGTTCATTGGTACATAATGCTTTAAGAATTGAGTCCACCTTTTGTACTATCAATGATTTATTTATTTATTTATATAGTTCACCAACGGTTATTACATTTATCTCTTATACCTTAATTTTGCACAAAATATTA
>DWON01011195.1:0-10330 GCA_018251015.1 Phocides pigmalion okeechobee
GAGAAGAGTAGCAAACGAGCATTCAAACCACTTGATGTTGAGTAGTCGCAACCCATAGACATCCTCGTACAACTATAAACACAACCGAAGTCCTACCTGAGCTCGAACGCAGATATGTTGCTACTCCTGAGGACTTAGATGGTCGCCTCGCTTCAAAGTGTAGCCGGTAACCGCACCTCTCCAACGGAAACACAAGTAATACTTTATAAAGTAAAAATAAATAAATAAAAATGGCAGACTATGAGGACGGCGCTGGCACCTCCCCGGTCGAACTATAGTTCGCCCATATTTCAAATTTCAGAATGACGCTAAATGAAATTTTCTTGAAATATGTATTGTGGATCTATCCATTGATCTACTCGGACAGATTTGTAAATATGTCTGGGTGTTTCGCGAGCGGTTTGACTTGCTCTAAAATAGTGCCGATCTAGTATCATCTAGTAAAACTATAGCAGCTTCTAGCATGAGTTACTACTGTCTTCCTCATCAGACGTATTATCTTATCTTATAAATATCTAGATAATAAAAAAATAATACAAATAGTGGAAAGAAGAATAAAATAGATTCCTATATGGACGGAAAAGAGCCTTCAAGCAAGTTTTGTGTTTCGATTTGAGAGGCAAGTTTAAACGCCGTGTACAAGTTAGGCGACCGTCTTCGTCCTCAGAAATGGCAACGCATTTACGCATGACATCAAATAAGACTTCAGTCCTGTTTGAGGTTGTATGTGAACGACCACGGGTTGTAGCAACCACTTAAAATGAGATGGCCTAACTACATTTTTGGAGTTTCTTTCGCAGACTCTTCTCAAAAACGAAACACCTTACAAGTCGGTGGTAGTTTCTTGATGATCAAAAAGAGGTCTGTAAAGAATCTACTTTGAATAAAAATATTTTGATATTGAGTCTTGATTTTGACATGTCTGTTACTGATGCACTAACAAGCTAGGCGACCATCTTAGTCCTCAGAAGTAATAAAATAACTACGGACGATCTCAAATAAGACTTCAGTTATGTTTGAGATTGTATTTGCATTCTCATGGACTATATAGCTCTCTCCACTCAACATGAAATGAGCTGAATACTCTACTATTCTTTCACCATAAAATAAGGTAAATTCACATCAATTTTATCGAGTTTTTCTATCATCTAATCGTAACGACAGATAAGTTATCAGTCATCTCGCAGCCTTTTCTCAACAACTTCGTCATGTCAGTGGTTTATATACGTTCAAAAGGATGAATTTTGAATCAAAACATTTTGATTTTGAATCTATAGTATTAATATATACGTATATATAATATACCCATGTAAGTTATATGCATCTAAAGATCTGATGGGATAAATGATACGTAAAAAATCACTTTAACCGTATTTTTGTGTATAACAGTCGTTTTCTGTCTGTGTATAGTTTACAAGTCGGTGATTTTGAATCAAAATATAATATAGCTTTTCTGTGTACTATAATAAAAATGACAAATGAAAAATATACGTAAGTATATAAAATAAATGCAGTACATATTCCTTTTCGACTGAAATTTTACCGGCGTGCTTATTTCACATGCCCGAATTGATCCCGCGATCATCAAAAATATAATTAAAGTACAATAAACGGCCTTTGCCGTCTTAACATTTTGAAAGTACTGACGTAAAGACTTGTAGAGAAACGTCAAATACCATACAATGCTATTTATTGCTATACAACTTAAAAAGATAATAAACATACGCATAAGGATATCACAAACTACGTGGCACACAAAAGGCAGCCTCCGCTTAGGTAACGAGCTCTTCAATGCAATCTTTGGGTATAAGTTAGAAAACAGAATCAGAAAAATATATAAAAATAATACTCCTTATTTTTTCGACCAGCAAAAGATACGAAAGATTTTTAACCACAAATAGATATTAACTGGATTTGTACATGTTTTTTTGGTGGAAGTAGCAAAAGAGGATGCAGTTCGCCTTATAGTAAAGGATCAGTGCCGCTCAGAGTCCGCCTAACTCCATGAAGAACAGGTGTCTCACTTGGAGTCAATCACAAATCGTCGTTGCTACTCTCACTACTAATGGTTGCTTCATTTGTATGTCAGCCGGTAACCAATATGTTTGTGTGTTATTTTACAATGTATGTATGGAATATGTATGCATGGATTATGTATATATATTATATTGAATAGATGAGAATCAATAATGGAAACAGCAACGTTGAGTTTTTTGATAACAATTTGAAAGTTTTGATTTGACCAGTTTTGAAGCCAGGATGAATTTGTCGTTTTAAATCTGCAATTAATTACATTTACTGTTTATCTTTCGATTGTCTATTGTCAATATCTGTCTTTTGACCTCCAGTAGAACTGGAAACAGCATTCAAATTCAAGTCGTGTTTGTAGCTAGATCTGAGAGGTGGCAGAACTATACTTCGACCAGGGACTTACCACCGTGTATGTTCATCCGTCGTGAAGCAGCTCTAGTTTTTCGATTGAAGAGATGCGGTTGCCGGCTACATTTAGCAACGAAGAGACAATCTTAGTCATCAGGAGTTCGCATCTAAGAGCGACCTCAGATGGGAAATCAGCATTGTACGCGATGCGATATGGACGTCCATGGACTGCAGCGAATACTTAACATCAGATTATTTGAACTCTCTTTACTACTCTTCTGAAGTAAAAATGCAGTTACCGTTAAATTTTGGTACAACTTGCTTGTACATTCTTTAAACAAGACAACTGATGACATTAAGAAAATAGTTGGAAACCGCTATAATCAGACTCGGTTCTAGTTTGTAGCTAGAATATAGAGGCTTGTGTCCAGAAGTAGATAAAAAAGACTAGAGAGGATAGACAGGAGATAACGAAGAATGCTTTAATAATTAACTTTGAATTTAAGTCAGTACAATTCCTCGGAGAGTGTGCTCTACGCGTATCTCAAACAAGGCCATAAAGCGGTAAAATAAAAAATCTGCCAACTGACATCGATTCTATCGCGCGCTAAAAAACGAACAATAACGTCGACATCGCGTCCCGCTACCCTCGCCAGCAGACTGACAACGCTATTGCGACAAAATCCTATCAACGAAAAACATGCCAATTTGCATTCTATTATTATTGTGATAAAGTCAAGTTTTCCCTAATACGATTTAGTAGAACTGTTTCATATTAAACGCGAACAAATTAAAGCTAGCTTGGAATCTGTCGTCGAGGCATGCGACGTTGCCGCTCTTGGCAGGCCACGGCGTTGCTTTCCTATGTATATGTGTGTACTTCTGGCACAACTGGCGCCGAATATTTATTGTATACTAACAGAATACTGACGCGCGTTAGAGCGACACGGTTCTATTTACAACCGTAATTCTAGAATAGACTCTGTTACGCTGCGATAAAGTTCAGATTAGAGCTGCTTAGAATAGTTTGGGACCTTTGTTTTGCAAAGGGTTTTTCTATGTGACCGTCCAGGTGGCTATGTATAGGTCGTGTGGCCCGTTCAATACGCGCTCTGAATATCGTGCGGCGGACTTAAGCTGGACATTTATAGTGCGTAATTAATTATTTATAATGTACGGAGTGAAGGTTTTATTTAGAAGGCAAATGGAATTCATGAATACATTAAATATCTAGCAATCGTGACGCAAGCAAAGATAAGTGTTTCGTATGGCCTCGTATTAATGATTACATGAATAATTTGTCTTCCGTTTCATTTATTATGCATGGAAACGCTATTCATAAGTAACAATACTTATTCACTTACATGTATTACGTCCTGATAGGTTTCTTGGAAATAGCTGCGGATTAAGCTGGAATTCTACTATATTTACTTTGCATTAATTTGTTTACGTTACGGGTGCATTAACCGTAGAAATAACCGAGAACGTAAGAAAGTAAATAACGTAAGAATTATTGAAACATATGCTTCCAAATCGTAAACATTTAAGTAAACAAATACCTTTGTAAATACATACAATATTTTTCGTATGACACTTTTTGTTTCGGGGAGGAATACTTCTCAAGGTACCCGATCACCGGCGGGAAAAATCACGTTATGCGAGATTTTTGCATACTGAGATCATATCAGAGGCGGCACATTGAATTAAATGAAGCCTTGAGATCTCGTATGTAAAGCACCGATGCTTATGATAAAGGCTCTTCCCTAAGGTAATAGATCCAACCTTCACTTGCCTTGTCCAGCGCGACAACTTATAGCCACAATTTTTCGTCTTCGCAATCGGGTTATTATCGACCAGGATAAACTCGCTTATCCCAGGGACAACGCGCCTTAACACGATGGATCTTCTAGAGACAGACTGTTAACCCGGTAGCTGCTGGTTTAGTATCTGCGACTGGAACTGCTCGCTTAAGACGAGATTGACCGACGTCCACATCGCTTACTAAACAGTATGAACGGCAGTTATTGTATTGATGTTATAAAATCGTAATATTACTATTGCATGCGGAGTAATGGTGAAATATTACTGAAAAACAATTGTCCCCTTACCCCTTAAGAAGAAGTCAAACGGATGAACGGATCTGAACGATCATTTTCACCGCCTTGTTGTCGCCTTATCCGACCTCGATCAACCTTCCGAACGTACTTGGCTGTCTCCTCAAGGATAGGACTATCGCTTTCCAAAAGTCTCATCGAATCTATCACATTACAGTAAATTATCACACAGTTAAGCTTATACTGTTCAATCTTATACTGGTAATCCCAATGGTGAAGATTTAATATGGCAAACGACCATCTTATTCCTTAGGAGCAGAAACGTATCTACATTCGAGCTCAGGTATAATTTCAGACGTGTCTGTGATTGTACGTGGATGTCTATGGTTTGTTGCTTCTCTCACATAAAAAGCGATTGCGGGTTATGTGAGTTTTCCACCCAATAAAAACACCTCGATAACCATCCTTTTGTACTTGTAGAGAATACCAGGATCTGGAAACGAAAGCAATTGGTGTTCTTTAGTACGACGCCGCAATCGGGCACATCTCGGGGAAACATCCTCGGCTCCTCAGATCTTCGTCTGCGTCGGTATAAAACCACTCACACTAAGATCCATTCCGGGATCGCTACATCGGTATGGCTCAAGCCCTCTCTTACCACTCCCGATCCTGGAAGACGATACTATAATATACCTACTGTTTGCAGACAGCAACACGCTACAACTTGATCAATAATGATTAATCTATAAGTTCACAAAATCCAATAGATACATACATAAAATGGTTTACTTAGTTACACTTAGTTTTGAAACAGAACAATCCATTCGATTGACATCACTTAGGTATTTATTATATATATATTTACGTTTTTAAAATTTCCATAAAACCTGAATTACCATTCGCATCATCATCAACCATTATTATCCCACTGTTGGATATAGGTCTATTTTCAAAATAAAAGGGGTCGGATGAAATAGACCTTAGTCCATCACAATGGTCAAGTGTGGATTAATAGACTCTCAGACATTTTACAAGTCGTGCCATTCTTTACAAGTAACAGAAGTAATATATATACTTATCTTTGAGAAATCCTTGATAGGTGGTAGAACTATAGATAATCCAGGGAGGTGTCACTACTGCTTTCGTTAATCCGGGGAGTTATCACCACCGCCCTCATACTTGCCGTAAAACAATTCTTGTTTTTCGGTCACAAAAGTACGATCGTCAGTTTCTTTTTCAATCGGTCGATCATCTTAGTTCTTAGAAATATCAAAACATCTTTGTACGCCCCGAACTTCTGTTCTATTAGAAATTGGATTTGGATATCCATGGGCTGCAGTGACTACTTAACCAATGTCCGAATACCATAAACGTGATCGCTGGAAACAATAAGGTGTGCTTGCAATACCGCAGTGATATCTTGCTGAGGAAACAGGACGTCTTGATGTAATTGATGACGTGTCTGTAATTCACCTGGTATATAGTGAAATTAACAAGAAATGTCTACTAAGGATATAATTGATATAAAAAATAATATAAATATAGAAGTGGCGGTGGTACCGTCGTCGCAGGATAACAAGAAGATACTACGTTCATCTTACATTGAACTGCGTTAATAAATTAAGATTACATCGACGTTACTAGAATAATTAACATTGACAAGGAATTTACCGCTTCCCTTAAAGAACTTCTAATAAGTTAACTAATTAAGCTAAAATTAAATAACTTTTTTGGCCCTCTTTCACTAGCTCAACATGTAGCAACACCACAAAGTAGTCCATATGCTCCTAAATTATAATTATAAGATCATTGGAAACTATGACTGCAATATATAAGAAAATGTTGAGTATATCCCATTCTCAATATTTTATTACCTGTCGGACAAAATGAAGAGATTTTTCAGGTTACATACACTGCTGAGCACAAATCACCGCTCAGCATGAAACAGCTGCAATCCACAATGCTGATCAAATCCAAAATTCATAGACGTCACACACCGTTGAGAACGTTATAGATAATTTTATGACATGTAGATTTTATCACAGCAATTACTTCAGACGTTTAAGCGAGCGATAATTAATTTATTTCATTCTTATAAGAAGTGCGTGCCAGTGATTGAAACCCCGAACAACCCAGTCTGAAATCCAAAATAGCACTACGCTATTCTAGTAATAACAATATACCTAACACCATATCTATTTAGGTTTTAAAAAGTTATAAAGGCAAAACAGGATACACAAATGAAGTCAAACTTATTTGTAGTAACTCATTACAGGTTGTCTTGATCCAACTTTTACTTACAGTATTATAAATAAAACAGTTTAAAAACTGTAAAATATCAATGTAATGAAATTGCTTAGTGCCATTGTAATTAAAAATAAAGACAGTAAAGGCGATAATACAAGGTAATTGTACAGTTAACTGCAATATAACTGCTGTAAAAGTACCCTTAATTACGTAAGTGATCCAAATTAAGTTAAGTGGCAGAGAATTTACTATTTTTACTGCTTATCCTGACGATAACATAAAATGAGGTAAACTCATAAAAATAATTCTAACATTTTGGATTTTAAAATCTAGAATTTATTACAACGCCGCTAAATCAGAAATCTACACAATCACAGTTTCGCTTTATATGTAAAATCTAAATGATGAAAATACCGCCATATCGAAACATGGGTGTTGTAACTTGGTAAAATGTACTTATAATATGATATAAAATAGTGTATATAAAAGAGTAAAGTAACTGAGGGACGCAAAAATCAAAACACATATAAAACCGCAGAATCTAGTGTCCAGTACTTTAAGATAGATTCTTTATATAACGAAAATTTTGCTCTAGGAAAATTTGAAAATTTCACTCCCTAAGAGGTTTACGAGTAAAAAGTTTGCATGATTAAAATAATGAACGATTAAAGTCGTTAACAAACTAGTCAGTTCAGACATTCAATTTTGAGCTTCATAAATAAAAATCTACTATTGAATGAAATGAAAATGTAACAAAAATAGGAGCAACAGCAACTTAAAAAAACATACATAAAAACAATAAACATAACTAGGGAGACATAACCGAGCGACGATGCAATTGGCATTCAAATGTAAATTTTCAAAACTGTCTGAAAGCGCGAGCTGGCAACGCCGCACTAGATCCAAGCTAGTGCCGCCGTTAGAAAGCCGCGTTTCTAATCTGAACGCAGTCATTGACTCCGCGCGCCACGAGATCAAGCAACGTTGAGACCAATATACAGATAATAATTTAAATTTGACGGTGGGAGAACTATAGTTCGACCGGGGAGGTACCACCGCCCTCATAATCCGCCGTAAAGCATTACTTGTGTATCGGTTGGAGAGGTGTGAGTGCCGGGTACATTTTGAAGCGAGGCGACCATGTTAGTGCTCAAGTGTAGCAACGTATCTACGTTCGCACTGGTAGGATTTCAGTCGTATTTGTTGTTGTACGTGGATGTCTATGGGCTGCAGCTACTTAACATCCGGTGATTTGCATGTTTATTATTCTTCTCACTTAAAAAATGTAACTGACCGCTTTCTTTACATAGAATATATATACAAAAAAAACTATTATTAAGGGCCCTTATTAATGCGGTAGAACCCAAAACAATAGTTGTTAGAATGTTTGTTCGTTTAGCCTATTTCTGTTTGCCTGTCCGTTTGTGGCTCTGATTTTACTTGATTTTGGTACAGTTTTCACTAATATATCATCGTATTTTACTTAAATTGTCATGTTCGTTTCAATTAGAATATAAATCTCTAAATATTATTAATCTTATAAATCGTCTGTCTGTCCGTTCACGATAAACCCAAAAAGTACTGGACGGATTTTCTCACAATTTTCAACAACAGGTAGTGTGATTCCTCAGGAAGGTTTGGATGCAAAATAAGTTTAGTTTTTTTAATTGGGCGAGAGATTCAATAGCTAAATATAATATAGTAATTCAGCCGTCGTTCGAAATACACGTTCGTAATTGTTAGTTTTTGCGACTAGGTAATGACTGGATGCATGTGTGGAAGAAAAATAATGGAAGTAAATATAAACTATATTACCCGAGCGGAGCTGGGCCAGTCAATTTAAAAGTTGCGTGTGGGCAATACCTGTTTTTCACGCGGTAAGCCTTGTCTTTGTCGCGTGTTCTATTCTAACTTATTGTTTTTAATTCCCGACAGTTACACGTCAAATATAGTCCACAGTAAGTATTACTATAAATTAAATAGTAACCCGCTTCTGTCACCTAGTACTTTCTGTGTTCTTATGAATCAAAGATAGACAAATACATGAGAACTTTTCGCTATAACAAAATCTGAATGAAATTTTAAGTTGAAGCTCATATGAATAAAGTCGCAGCAGATCAAGAATTCAAATTTTTTATACTCGTAGCCTCACACTAGGGTACATGTCGCCAATTTGAAGCGACAGTGTGATATATTAAAAAAAAACAATTTTACGGGAGACTATTTTTATCACTTTGTGTGCATCGGTCATATATTGAATCGGATCAGTGTCCGGGAGGCGGATTAAACTAGACCATATTTCTCTAGACTGAATGAAGATGCGCCGACAATTCACTCAAATGTGTATCATCTAGGAATACACAGACATAATAGTTGCCAGACTTGTGACGCAATGTGTTAACAGCAAAGAGATTTTAATGTTCAGGAGTAGTAACACACCTACGTACGTACGTTTTAAAGGTGGTAGAGCCGCCACCGCCATCCTCATAACCCGCCGTAAAGCAACATGTTCTTCATGTATTGTGTTTCGATTGGGGAGGTTGTTGCCGGATACACATTACTGGAGGCGACCATATTAGTCCTCAAGAGTAGGAACGCATCCGCGTCCACCCTTAAATATAACTTCTGTTCTATTTGAGATTGGACGTGGTTGTGCATGGGCTGCAGTGACCACTTAACACCAGGTGACCTGCATGCCCGTTTCTTACTGTTTCGCAATAAAAAGAAAAAAACGTACCACCTCCGAGAAGACTTGAGTTATATTTGAGTTTAGATGGTCTCGTCCATGGGCTGCAGCGACCACTTAACAACAGAAGACCTGAAGCCTCGTTTGCTCCTTCTCTAAAATAAATATAAATAAGTAAATAAATCAAATTTTGTATATGCTGCAGGAACGTAATTGTTATATCGAAGGACCAGAAAGCGGGTCAAAAACTCAGCGAGTCTTTTTCAAAGCCTATCCATTTGGATAACATAACAATAATCTCTGAATCCCTTTAAACTATATCCTAAATGTTGCCTCAGTTTCACGGATTAATAAAACAAGTTTCATTCAAATCGGTCTAGTAGTTTTTGGCATGATGCTTTAATAAACAAACAGACCGACATGTAGATTTGATCTCTACATCGGTTGTAATAGAATATATATTTTTAATGTTCAATATAGTAACATGGCTCAATTCAGATTTTTTCTATATGTACCTACTAACTTTTGCCTACAGTTTTAGTCTCGCACAAGTTGCCTAATTAAAATAAATCAAGTAGGTATTTTTTTATTATCTTATGTGTAAATATTACTGTACATAGGCACAGTTATATATAAAGTATATATTAATGCTAATAAAATGATTAACCTCTATAGTGCAGGAAATTCTAAAATTATGTTCTTAATGCTCATTTCCGCTACATAAATAGCTATCTTTTTTTTATTATAAAAGAGCAAGAAACGGGCACGCAGGCCACCTGATGTTAAGTGGTCACTGCAGCCCATGGATAACCACGTCCAATCTCAAATAGAACAGAAGTTTTAGTTAAGGATGGACGCGGATGCATTCCTACTCTTGAGGACTGAAGTGGTCGCTTTCAATAATGTGTATCCGGCAACCACACCTCCCCAACCGAAACACAATACATGAAGAACATGTTGCTTT
>DWON01011196.1:0-10330 GCA_018251015.1 Phocides pigmalion okeechobee
ATGTTGCTTTACGGCGGGTTATGAGGGTGGCAGTGGTACCGCCCCGGGCGAGCTCTAATGGCTCTACCACCTTTCAAAGCTGCTTTATAGTGGCATAATGTTGTAAGTATCTTCTGCTTTTTATTACGCAGCACCCTTGATTTTTTATCTTGTTCGGTATTTATAATCTTTTACAAAGATTGCTAAATATGTATATTTGGTACTAACACGAGGTAATAATCTGGATTATTTGTCTTGTTTCTAAATAACTAATAATAACGTATTGACTTTAGTTTAATAATAGAATCGTTTTATATCATACTGTATTACGTAGCTCATAATAATAGATTTTGATAATAAATTTACTAATATTCAACACATACACTTAATAAATTCCAAACACAATGCAAAATCAGTTTACTATGCCATTAATAGTGAGTACCCATTACATAGTAAAATATATAAATTGCGCGATGATATGAATTATTAATCAAATGTAAAATCAATCGCTATTCACGCGAGAACGCGGCTAGCATTCTTGTACCATGCCGCATAGGCACGGATTCCCATTAAATTATTTGTCCTGAGTGCAAAGATGACCGCCTCGCCTGTACATACATACATACATACATACATACATACGTATGTGTAGCCGGCATCACGCCTTCGAATTCGAAACACAATAACGGTATCTGCGCGGATTATGGAAACAATACGGTACCTCCCCGTATCCTAACATATTTTGGCTTAGTCGCCAGTAGTAGAGCAAGTAAAAAGTGCAGAAAGGTATAAATTATGGTCTTTCAATAATATAACACTTAACTACTCCAGTTTTTTTGTAAATAATATAGATATAAATCACAATATTTATAATAAAGCTTGTATAGCCCCGCAGTTTGTGTAAATCACAAACCATGGACAAAGTGAAGCAACGTCGGACGCGGGCTGAAATTGGATGGGTGACCGTTAGTAGCTAATTCTATATTTGTTTGCTTCGAAAAGCAACTTATGCTGCCTGTACTGGTAAATATACAAACAATAATAGTTACATCTGCAAGTGTATGGGTGGTTTGAAAATTTCCAACAGATGGATTGGTCATTAAACGTTTAGTAGTAGCATCGTGGAGAAGGGAGATGATGGCATAATGAAGCGTCATACCATTTACCGTCACGACATACGATTCGGTTACCAGTCACGCGCCAATAGATGTTTTACAAAAAAATACATTTAAAGAAATAGAATATTCGAGAAAAATCCAGTACTTACGCACGAATAAATCTTAGTAATTCCAGACGTTAACCTTAAACGCTAGGCTTAAGCTGGATTTCGAAAATTCAAATTAGAATTAGTTTCGGATTCACTGAATAACAATTCCTTTAAAATATTTCTTCGTTTTTTGTAAGCATTCTAAAAAGATTTGTACAAAAATGTTAAGGAGTTTCTAACAAAAATAATATTGATTTTGAAATCAGGACAAAGTTCATTCAGCTTTGAAACAATTAGTTTATTGGGTTCAAGTATCAAAAAGTTTTTTAAAACAATTATTTTTGCGCTTGTTCAACGGCATTATTGACTAATTGGCTGATTCATATCTTACGCAGCCAATTTCAATTGCTACTGTAAGGAGTTTTTAACAAAAACAAAACTGATTCTGAAATCAGGACAAATTTCACTTAGCTTTGAAACCATTGATTATTGGTTTACGTTTGTTCAGCGGCATTGGTGACAAGATGATCGATTGATATCTTGCGCAAACAAATGCAACTGCTATTTAGTGAGAGATGTGACCAGCGTTTTTGACACCATGGCTTTTGAGAGAACAATATCTGTTTAGAATTATCGGTGACCAATACCTCCACTACTTCAATTCAATTGTACAGAAGGAGTCTGTTCAACAGTGGGATACAAAAAGGTTGGGATAAAAACTAGTTTTTCGTACTTTCGATCGCTAGTTTGGGACGAAAGGAGAGTAATTTAATACCTGTTTTTGTCACGTGCAATTTTTTTTGTAATCTACCCGGTAATATACAAGCTATGCTAGATTATGTGCGATTTTCATCTACTAAAAAACCGGCATTTCTCTGTGCATATAGAATAAATCAAGGTCACAAAATAAATGCAACTAGTGTTCCCGGCTTGTGGGGAACCAGTGTGTGCCTATTTCGGTACGGGACCACTCACACCCATTTTATCCTCATACCCAGTTTATCCCGAAATTACTACGTCGGGACTGCTTTATTTCCACTTTTACTAATTCCATCTCCAGATGAGTACTTTAAGGTCGCCTTTACTTAAAAGCTAAATAGACTACTCGGACCGTTGTTCTGTTTGAAACTACTACGTCATGATAGCTCGAACTCCCAGTTTTACCACTTTCGACCCTAAAAGAAAGACTTTTTTATGTGAGAAGAATGGCAAACGAGTATGCAAACCATCTCATGTTAAGTAGTCGCAGCCCATGGACATCCACGTATGACTACTAACACGACCGAAATCTATTCCTACTCCTGAGGACTAAGATGGTCGTCTAGCTACAAAGTGTACCCGGCATTTGCACCTCCCTAAACGAAACACACGTAATGCTTTATGGCGGATTATGAGGGCTATGATAAGATTATTGGACTATTATTTTAGAGTCTATTAAACTCGCCTTTTACATGCATACAGGGATAAAATCAACTCTTATATGTACAAAAACAAATGTAAATACCTAACCACACCTAACAAAGCAGTATTACAAAAATACAATCAAAAAAGTTTTCAAACAAAACCTCTAGGATACGGCTGCCTAAAAAGTTGACAGGCTCGTCCAACGGATTAGTCTGCCTGAAATCGTCCGCAGAAAGTAACAAAATTGAATTTCTTAATTGCCTATCTGCCACCGAGGACACTTTGATGAACTTCTAGCTTTCGGACATCGGTCGACGAAAATTTCGCTGATATTTATTTCCTTTCCACATCTAAAACACTTGTTGTACGGTAAACGAGAAAAGATTTCATCGCATGCACAGTCTTCCCAATTGAATTTTCCTTTAATTCATTCTTCATACAGCATAGATATGATTTTAAACTAATATCTTAGCGGAATTATACGTTTTACTATATAACGGGTACTTACGATTAAAGCTCTTTATTTATCGATAATTAGAACCAGTTGCATGGCTCGCGGTCAGGACTAAACTTTCATATCGAAAATATAAGCAATTAAAAGCGTTAAGCTTGAGTACCCGTTATAGTATAGTAAAAAGCGTAAATAACTTGAAGGTAAATTTTGGTTACATAAATATTATTGGTATATTTCAGTTCTTACGCCGGTTTTTCTCACGTTTAATTTTAACCAACAGGGCCTAAAGCCTTCAAACTGATTTTACGTGGTAACTTTTGTAATAAAAAAGTGTTGAATACCTTATAATGAAATGAAATAAATTTAATTATTTTATTTGTGTTACATTTAAATTTGAATGAATTTACAGACTATATTGCGGCTCATATAACTGGTTTGTAAATTGTTTGAGCAATATAAACGTAGTTATATAAAAGCGCATTATACTGAAGCTTTAACACATTAAAATTATAATGATAAATTACTGCTCCTATATTTTTTTAAATGACAAAATGATTTTGCTACATTTTTACTATAAAACATACACTCAATAATTATTTGAGTTAATGCTTAAAATCAAGGTTAAAATTCGAAACCTCGGTAATCCGGTCGCTAGCTAATTCGGAGTCGTCTCTAATCCGTCAAATCAGTAAGAACACATGTCATGCACTTTAACTATGGCATTTATTCAATCATGCCAATTAATGATTTTACACATTGTAACCTATTGGTGGTTCCATGACTTTCATAATTAAAATCAGAATCCCAGGAAGTCAGCAATATACTAAACTGCAATTCGACAAATTGTATAACTCGACAAGGGTTTGCAAAACGTTTGTCGGATTACTGTTGGTTGACTGTGATCCTTTAGGTTTTCTTGCATCTGATTACTAGAAAAACGAGAATGAGTCTTTGACTATGTTGTGGTACAGCAGACTTAATTTTCAGAATTCAAGGAGATTTTGATCTTCATAAAAATATGTGATACCATTTAAGGATATAAACGTAATATATATGTAATATCATCTATGGACAGCATTTTTAGGACTTAGTTGACGTATTTACTTGCTTATCGCTAAACGCTCGTGATGCGACCACATACTCCTGGGGAAAGTTTTTTAATCTCAATCGGGGTTGTCAGACCAGTATAACATTTACCTAAGCCGGAGGTACTAAATGTTTTTATCGGTTCTCGAATAAATCAGAGATAGGAATATAGGGCAAACCGGCGTAATCTCGATACATTTTATTGGTAAATATATAAAGTGATTGCTTATACCCGCGGATTCGCTTGCGTTGAAGTCCTTAAATAAATAACGAAGATCATTGCAGCGACTAATAACTAAATCAATAAATTGGTTCCTAACCTCAAAAATTTAAATAGTTTTAGTATTTTTTATAAGTGACACAACAAAATAACGTGAAATATATAAAAATTCAAAACAGCTGAAGCTATAGTCAATCAGGTATTCATTTGAAGGTTTTGAAGTTGCTTGATTTTCAATTTTTTTGACAAACAATCATGTCTGCAAAAATATATATCTTTTTTATATATTTTTAATAAGAAGCATCCTATGTCCTTTTTAAAACCTCCAAGAATATGTGTACACAGTTCTATGATAATCGGTTGAGTTTTGGCGGAAAAGTGTAACAAACTTACATTCACATTTATAATATTAGTAGGGATGAGAAACTATATACAGTTATGTATATATTTTCTTATACAAATATTTGTATATATGAATCAATGAGCTATGTAACCTTACATAAGCCTTTACATAAACCTTACATAATAAATAACGTAGTAAAACATTATCAATATTGAAAATCTACGTTATGTATTGAAATACTTAATGAATCTAAAAATGTGTATCATTTATATTTTCTCTAATACCATTTATCATTCTGAAGCTATTTTCAATCAAGAGGGTAGGTTCATATCTCGCGCAATGTATTGCGATTGCAACGCAACGCGGGAAAGCAGTGTTCTTGGCACTATGCCGCATGTGCACGGACTCCCTTTAGATTGCTTAAGTTAGACTTTTATTATAATTAATTATTATAATTAATTTAAAGGTGGTAGAGCCGTTAGAGCTCGCCCGGGGCGGCAGCACCGCCACCCTCATAACACGCCGTAAAGCAACATGTTCTTCATGTATGGTGTTTCGAGTGGGGAGGTGTGCTTTCCAGATACACATTATTGGAGGTGACCATCTTAATCCTCAAGAGTAGGAACGCATCCGCATCCATCCTTAAATAGAACTTCTGTTCTATTTGAGATTGTACGTGGTTATCCATGGGCTGCAGTGACTACTTACCATCAGGTGGCCTGCATGTTCTTACTCTTTCATTATAAAAAAAATGTTGTAAGGTTTTCAGTATTTTAATTAACATGACTTAAATCGTACAATTAATAAAAGCAATGTAATTATTTATATTGATTCGTATTATTTTTAATATTTATATGAAATATATTTTATTTTGGATTTATTGATTTAATTTATAGTTACAGCCATTCAATATATTTCTTCTTTGCTTTTTCTTTGCTTCTTTTCTGTATAAACTACTCCTCCATACCGTAATATGTTTAGAAACACGTCCAAAAATTTATCTATGTATGTTAATAGGTATATCTATATATACACATGTTATGTAAACGTGGAAATGGAATTCAAAGTGATTTTTTAAATTTAGGAACTCAGTGGGTCATGTTTTCTAAGTATATCTTGTTGAGTGGCCACCTGCACTATTAATAAATTAAAGATGAATCTACACTTACAACTATTACCGCTGATAACAATTTATTTAAGCAGTTTATTTTATACTACCTTTATAGACTCTCGCAATTTTTCCATCCCTTTTTTACCCCTCCAGGAATGGAATATCCAAAATTCCTTTCTTATTGCTCATTTACACAATACGTAGATTCTATAAGTAAAATGTCAGAATTCTAGTTTCAGCGGTTACGGCTTTGCGTTTGAGTCATCTTAATCTTTTATACGTCCTTCCATTGAAACGAATGTGGGGGAAAGTAGGTTTTAAAGGTGGAAGAACTATATTTCGATCGAGGAGATACCAACGCCGCCCACATAAACCGCCGTAAAGAATTATTTGTATTTCGGTTGGTGAGGTGCGGTTGCCGGCTACACTTTGAAGTGAGACGATCATTTTCGTCCTCAAAAGTAGCAACGTATCTACTTTCGAGCCCGTTCGTTTGTGGTTGTACTTGTATGTCTATGGGCTGCGACTACTTAAGATCAGGTGATTAGCATGCTCGTTTCCTACTCTTCTTACATAAAAAAGTTTCACACTAGAAATTAATGTGGCAATTGAACATTCTTAAACGAACTGCAGTACAGTGCAGTAGTGTAGTAGTAGAAATTTCAGGATTAACGGTCACCCATCCAACTTTTGACTGAGCCGGACGTCGAGATGTAAATCAATTACATTTTTTCTCCCAATCAAGCTTAGCCAACTCGCGCTCAAAGCCGATTTACTGATTCTACATTGTATCCTTTACATTCATACCTTGAAATGAAATATAATATTTGAATTTGAATTAATATAAGCGGGTTATCCGCGTAGCAACCGCTCTGGCCTTTTCTAAAACGTTTCCTACGTGAGCTTAAGTACGGCATTATTACGTAGTGTGCGAGAGTCCTTACAACATTTACTTTATGCAAGGCAGGTGTTACCAAATTTAATGTTTTGACTTATGGAAGTGTTTATTAAATTTATCGTACGAACGGTATATATAAACTAAATTGATGCGAAAATAACTGTGTTATTACTTACGAAATATGACCAATATTTTTCAAGGTGGAACTACAGTCTTACTGGGGAGGTACCTCCGCTGTCCTCTTAATACGCAGTAAAGCAACTCTTGTTAGTTGGAGAGGTGCGGTTCCGGTTAGATTTACAGGCGAAGCGACTATCTCAATCCTCAGGAGTAGCAACGCATCTGCTTGACGTTAGGCAAACTTTAGTTCTGTTTGAGGTCGGACGCGGCCGTTCATGGGCTGCAGATACCATTTAATATCGGATGACCTGCATACTCTTTTACTACTCTTTTCACAAGAATAAAAAATGGAAATAATAAATTAGATTTTACTTTTTTTCCAAATAGGTTTTCACGATTTACGTTTTTTTAATTACCACTGTCTTCTCACTAATCGGTAATTCGATTTACAATGAATATCCATTACTTAGAAAAGTCAATAAATTCCACAGGCAGGCCACCTGGTGTTAAATAGTCGATGAAGTCCATGGATATCCATATACCATATATGCTTGAAAAACTGCCATCAAACAGTTAAGTCAATTAATGATTAACAAAACATAGAAAGGGTTACCGATCTCATTCCGACTTCACCACGTTCCTATTGAAAGAATTGTAATTTGTCACTTGTAACTTAATAAATTGTTATTAAATCCATTGAGGGCACATTGACTCTTGTTTTGGTATCAATGGACGAGACGCTGACAAATTACACACACATATACCCGTCATCCATCATTATCCCTCCATCATCTTTATGCGACCACTGCTAGATATAGCTGACTACTGGACTCAGACCGGTCCTGGCCCTCTGCATCCAGTGGTTACCCGCTATCCTTATATCCTTATACCTTATAAGGTCAAGTCAGGTCAGGTCGTCGGATCACCTATTTGGGGGACGCCCTGTGTTCCCCTCGTTTATACATGATCGCCATTCGTAGACCTTTCTGCCCCATCTGTTATTCATCCTCATCCTCACCTCGTCCATATGCTATATTGATTATACAGTTCCACAGTTCCCCAATATGCATATTTTTGGTACTGACGAGTGATTGTAGTTATGATCTTTCTAGTTATGGAGTTTCTTTCGCCGACTCTTCTCCAAAACGAAAGACCTTACGAGTCGGTGGTAGTTTATTGACGTACAAAAAGAGTTCTGTAAAGAATCTACTTTGAATAAAACTAGTTTGATATTGATTTTGATTGATTTTGATCAACGAATATAAAAGGACAAACCGAACATCCAACTTCGACACGACTCACGATCCTCAAAATCAGTCTAAGCTTGTAACTCCGACTTTCCATTGTCGTTAACCAACCCTCGGCCCGAATCCACTTCGATTGTTTCCCCCCGTTTTATTAGTATAATTCCCAGCAGTTAGACCAACTGAAAAATCGTTGCCATTGAAAGTATTCGGAGCGGGACCGGTTCAACAAAGGCGGTCGAAACAAAGGCCCACCGACCACTGCGATAGGGTCTTGTTCTATCGAGAGTGATTACCGAGGACAGTCACTCTTTATGAAGCAAAAAAACGATATCGTTCTTAGAAATAAATCGTCTAAATCGTCGTAATCAAATAAATCTTCGGCTTTATCAGAAGTGGTATCCTCACTGTACTTAGACACTTCGTTGGTCTGCAAGCCTTCTTAAATGGTCTCCGTAGCCGACGGATATACACGCCCAACATCAAACAAAAACTAAATGAAACTAAAGTCCTGCATGACATCGTGCGTGACATTGCGACTTCCTAGGACTGAGATTGTGTGTTATGAGTAGCCGACAACCTCTCCAACCTCAACCCACGAAACCCTGCATATAAACACCTTTTGAAACCCTGCATATAATCTATATGAAAACTAAAATATAAATAATTTAAAAAATTTCATATGATTTGAAATTAATATATTCTTTATACACTTTACTATGTATCGGGTAGTCAAGATTAATGGTTTTTGATTTTTAATTGCTGATATTCCAAACCAGTTGCATGGCCCATAGTCGCGGCGAAATATCGGCAATCAAAAATCGTTATCGTAAATACCCAGTACATAGTGAAATGTGAAAATTATTAGTTTAAAATGTTTTACAAACATAAAGAACTTTGTGATAACAACCCAATGGAATTGGTTTCCTTTTTTTGGTCAACAATTTACTTACTTTATTACAGAAATACATATTTACCATAATGAAAATCTTAAATCTAATTGTAATGAAAGCTTAACCTAAGTAATCTAAAGGGAATCCAAGCGCATGCGGCATGGTGCCAAGAACGCTGGCTTCATTACGCCATCATTCTAGTATTTTTTCCGACGGCTTTTTCTCTCGGTCAACCTTAGCCAACAGGGCGCGCAAAGCCAATGTACTGATTTGGCTTTGAACCCTTGACTTTCATTAAGTGTATGTAAATACATTACAATGAAATAAAATATTAGAGTTTAAATTTGAATTCCCAGTTGATTGGAGTCCTGTTTCAATCGTTATTTTATCGTTTACTCAGTCGTGGTAGAACGAGTTGGTAAAGTGACCTCGGATCTTAGCCTTACCTTTTTTATTGTTGCCTAACCTTTTCCCGTTGATCCACTCCCGTTTAATAACCTTTTTGCAATGTGGCACATAAAGAGGAATTTTACAAGCGCCATTATCTTTAAAGGAATTTACTGGGTGCGATACCTTTACTTAGTAGCTTAGACATTTTATGAGGTAGCAATTAAAAAGCCCTTTTGTATTAGCAATTATGGTTTCGCTCACCAAGTTTCAAGAATTTTTGTTGTGTCGTGTCATAAAACATAGTGTCTTGAAACATAAGATGTGTCGTACAGTTCTGTCATAAAACACAGTATCTAACATAAGATGTGTCTTGAATGATTTTCCAATGTCGCTTGTAGACTTTTACATGACATTTAATGATGAAATCATTACCTCTACATGGTAGAAACAAAGTCGCTTCCCGCTGTCTGTACGCTTAGATCTTACAAACTACGCAACGGATTTCAATGTGGTTTTCATCAATAGACAGAGTGATTCAAGAGGAAGGTTTACATGTAAAATTCAAGCATGTATTAGTAGAGGAAAGCTTCATTCATTCATTCACCAAAAGCCGGGAAGCCGAGAATTCGACCGTGCGAACTCGGGGCAGGTCGCTGATAAATATGTTACTTGTACTCGTAGTTATTATATTTACTTAGTGCTTTCAGTTTCGCCGTGGCCACGAGTCGTGCAACTGGTTATAAAAAATCGTTGATCGTGACTACCCTGTACCTATAGAAAAAAATATGTAGTGCGTCTTATATTTGTACTTACATGCTCCAATATGAATTTTATGAATATTTTTGACAGTTTAACATGTATTTATTTTTTTTATTGCGAAAGAGTAAGAAACGGGCCGGCCACATGGTGTTAAGTGGTCACTGCAACCCATGGACAACCACGTCCAATCTCAAATAGAACAGAAGTTCTATTTAAGGATGG
>DWON01011197.1:0-10329 GCA_018251015.1 Phocides pigmalion okeechobee
TGTACACTTTGCATGTATTAAAATATATACTAATAAAAATATAGTTATCGAGGATTGTTACTATGTAGTTTTAACAATAACTTAATAACATTATCATTTAAAAATAACTAGAAATGTTTCGTCATATCGATCAGATGCCACTACTTAAAACTTATCTAATAATGCACTTCCATTAAGTGGATTGGTCACAGGCTGTATATCCAGCACCTGAGCCTCGCACCTAATAAAAACAAACTACAACAAAATGTCATCTCTGACACCGGGCTTAACGAAACGGGCTCCGATCGGGGTTGCCAGATGATAATTGATAAAAAAGAATTGAGGAATGTAAAAAAATAAAAATTGGAATTGAATATAAAGAGGATTTTCTATAAAATATGTAGTTTTAACTAAAAACTCGACTTTAAAGTTTCTGTTTTACCATTTTCAAAGATCTACCAAGTACCAAGTTCCTGTTCTATCGTAGCGATGCCAAATTCGTTCAAAATTATTGTTTCAATCGACAAAAAAATGTGTAAAAACATATAAATAAGACACATTTAACTTAATTGTATCTATTTGTATATTTTATGAGTTCTTTTTATACATTATTTATTACCAAAACAAAGTCATTTCGATACACATAATGATGTATAACTATGTATAATCTTAAGGAAAAGCAATTAAAAATGATATGCAACAGTAAGTTATTATACCAAAAAATATAAAAACAATTAAATAGATAAACAAAAATACTTTACTTTAAAATAATAAATAATCAGCATTTTGTTATTTAACGTGATAATAAAGAGATCCCCACAAAATTATAAACACCATTAAAAGCTATTAATTATTTTTTTGATCGTATTTCGCGCGAATTGCACAGAAATACATATACACGCTCTATATACGATTTTAATCTGACATTATCGTGGGTTTTTGTATGGACATTACGTTATATAACGGGTACTCACGATTAACGCTTTTTAATTGCCGATATTTCGAACCAGTTGCATGGCTCGTGGTCACGGCGATAACGTCCACGTCCTGACTACGAGCCATGCAACTGGTTCGAAATGTAAATATAACAATGCCATAATATTTGTTTAAAATCTTATGTTTTATTTATATTTCGTTTTAACTTACGCTTAAAATTTGCATTGTCTGTACACCCAAAGTAAAAATCCTACGAAATATATTTCCAACTCTGAAATTACTATAAAACATAAAATTATTAAAGTAGAATCGGGCATATGATACGTAATAATTATAAAGTGAATGGCTAATATTCAGGCATTAAGTCTACATTTCGTTGTTACTTACGCTAAGACTGTGTACTGTTTGAAAACCGAAAGTAAGAAATCCTACAAAATATATTTCCATTATAAAACATAATATTATTAAACTAGAATCGTAATAAATATATAGTAAGCGTCTAATAATTATACAAATTCGCGCATTAAGTATATATATTTCCTTTTAACGTACACTGAGAATTAATATTGTTTGTATAGTCACATTAAAAAGTTTAAAAAAATATATGTACTACCTATACTGAAATCACTATAATATATAAAAATAATATCACGTAAAAAGTAAACTAGTGGCTATTTAATGTGAAGAGCAACCCATAGATATCCACGTACAACCACAAACACGACCAAATCCCATCTGAGCTCGAACGTTGGAACGCTGCTACTCCTGAGGACTAAGATGGTCATCTCGTTTGAAAGTGTAGCCGGTAACCGCACCTCTCCAACCGAGACACAAGTAATACTTTACGGCGGATTATGAGTGCGGCGGTGATACTTTCCCGGTCGAACTATAGTTCTCTCTATAATTTTAATATATAGTGATGACCAAATTGGCAATACCTTGGTCGTTTCTATATAAAAAGATAAAACAAAAATAAAAAATCAAGCTATATCTCCTTTTATTAAATTGACTATGGCTCAAAAGTTTCTTAATAAAAATCTTAATATAAAGTTTTCTACATTTTAGTTTTTTAATTTTTAAATGTGTTGTAAACAAGAACTTACAATGAAACTTCGACAATTATCTTAAGAAGTATTTAGTGTTCTTATTTACTATTAATTCAGCGTTTTTTTTTCTAATTGCTTATAAGTATTTGTGATTATAATTCTAATAAAAGTAAAAAAAAATATAATGAATACGTTTGAGAAGCAAAGAAAATATTTGTTATGACGTCTAATAAAATAGACTTTGTATTTTGGGAGCGTTATAAAAAAGTCAAGAGTTACAGAAATAGTTACATTTTCAGTATATGATAGTTAAAAGGCTAACAATGTAAATTAGTAATAGATGATCAAATTTATACAACGTCCAGAAAAACGTATTGACATTTAATGAGAAGCAAATACGTGCTTCAGACGAGCAAGACTATTATAACATTGATTTTCTAGTTGCGGAATACACCGTCAGACTGCGTGGCGGCGCGCGCAGCAAACGTCAAACTCTATGTCCGGAAAAGTAAAATAATAAACGAATTTAACACTATTTCGTCTAAAACAATAATGAAAATTCAATGAATATAATACGAGCGCTATAAACGTTTACCGCAGAAGTGTTTAACTCATATAACTTTGACAAAAGTGGCTATTTGCGTCAATCCAAAGAATATAGGTTACCGTGTTATTATATGATTTGTTGTGTTGTTCAGTGATCAGAATATATTTTCGATATGCTATAATTAAAATGCTGTGTGATTAGTGCGGGAAATGTACAAGTGGAGCCTTCATAAAGATTTTCGAAGAGGTTATGACATTCTCTGTATGTGATTTTTAATTATGTTCTGTGATATTTACATGCATTTAATTTAGATAAAGTTACTAACCGTGAAGGTCTTCCAGTTCAAAATATAGTCACCGATATATTTACGGAAAAACGCGAAGTTTATCGTGTAACGATAATATACACAGAACACTGTGAAATGAGGCCAAGTGCACTCTGAATATAAGCTTGACGTCATGCCATTGAAAAAACGGTTTCGGGAATCGAAAACGGGCAATGTTGCGTGGAAATTTTAATTTTTAACTAATTCGTTTGTGTACAATTATGTGTGTAAAAGATGAAGATGAGAGATTTACATAAACTCAAACAATGAGCTATAAACATGACGAGATGCCTGCGAATATTCGGGGCGTATTGGTACAGATTGATGCGGAGGCATTCAACTTTCTCTCTTACAGCTATATCGACTATAATACTTGTTGTAATATTCCAATTATATCATTACAAGCGCCAGGATCATCCGCATGCTGCTTCGAGGATCGGTGACTTTGAGTACCGACCGGGCGCTTTTCTTCGAGGTCGACAACCTAATGAAAATAGGAGTTACTGTGAATTCAATTATGGCCTACCTGATAAACTTAAGTGGGAAACGATTCCTGTGTACTCGACACCAGAAATTGGTAGCAAAAGTCCGTACAGAATCATATACAGTGCTATTCAAGGCTCAGCATACGTAAATCATAGCAGATATGACGCGGTCACATACGTCACTCAAGCCACTCCGGAATTTATATATCACATAATTGAAATAGCAAGGTATTGGGATGGTCCAATAAGTCTGTCGGTATTTGTACCCGGTTATGATTTAGACATAGCTATACAAATAATGAAACACCTCTGTAAATGTTATGCGAAGATGTCGCAAGTGTCACTACATTTATTTTATCCCAAGCGCCATCCTCCACAAGTACGGAGCCCTGAACAATTTCTAGTTACCACAGATACTCCAACGACAACAACGAATATAACTACTCAGGAAATTTTAAGAAGAAAGTTAGAAAACTACAGAAACTTGGATAATAGAACTAGAGCACAATACATTCAATGGGTTCGTAAAAGGAAAGTTGAAAGAATGATGATGGGACTAAATAGAAAGGTATCGTCGCCGCCTATTTTGCAATTCGAAGATTGTTCTGGAATGGACAATTTTGATATCCCTACATTTAGACGGGAGAAAAATATGATATATCCGATTAACGTGGGTCGAAATGTAGCTCGGAACGCGTCGAGGACGAACTATTTCATAGTGTCTGACATTGAGATGGTCCCTAGTGACGGATTAGCGCCTAAATTCCTTACAATGGTAAGAAAACTTATGGGCGATAAGAAAAGAGACGAGGGCTGTATATTCGCTAAGACTGTCTTTGTGGTGCCTCTATTTGAAGTAGAAAGAGGCGAAGAGATTCCACGCGACAAAGACACGTAAGTTGATAAATAGGGCATTTTTAGTAAATCCGCACATAAGCCGTACCAATAGTCTGTGGGTGGTCATGCTCAGACATTATACGTTACTTTGTTATGGACCTTATATCCACTGCGCAAAATATTACGTTTTAGCGCCATTATTACATTACGTTTCATAACTTTGCTATACTTAAACTTTCGGGATCTTATCGAGCTATAATAACGAAATGATTTTCTCGTATTTTGGCTATTTAATTTCAAACCTCTTAACTCCTTAATAGCTCTTTGAAAGTTTCACGACGTTTGTTTATTGATTTTTGGATATAAACATTAATCGCTCCATTATTCTCTCCTTCCCATAGTATTCGGTCCCCATAACGAGCATTGTGGGTCCAATAAAGTTAAATTGTAAACAAATAACCCTGCATCAGGCTGATGTAAAATTTCAACGTGAACCTTCAGTTTTACGTTCCATTTTATAGTCAGTCGTCTTTTAGCTTTTATATTCCGATCGGGTGGTTTTAAATTTTATTAACTAGCATCGACATCAATTTTACGATCGCAGTGGTTAGCAGGCATAGGCAAGGATATAAAATTTTCGTTGCACGCTAGTGAAATGACGCGGTATGCGTAATTTAGCGTATTTTTATGTCGGTCTTTTTATAGCGCTAAAGTAGCATGCAGTCCACCTAACGGGAGGTCGTCACTGCTGTCTATAGACGTCTATGATCAGTGCCAAATTGGATGTAAGTCCTACTTGAGGTTGGACATGGATACGTTGATATCTTTTTGTTAGTCTTGAAGGATAGGAGAGTAGTCCTGAGGGGTAGAAATGTATCTACGGAACACCTCGTATAAGTCTTCTTAAGTGACTTTAAAAAAGAGTAGTTTCTCAATTTACTTACCGATTTGGAAATATCTTATTTTATTTATAAAATGCAAGAGCCTCATTTCAATTTGAAGAAAAAATACTTATAAAATTTATGAGTAAGAAGGTTGAAAGTACGAAGTCAGGCAATCTGTCCGGTTAAGTAGTTGCTGCAGCTCATGGATATGCTTACAAAGACAAATAGCAGTTGATTTTACTTCTCTTTACTCCTATCTGCGGTGGTATGAAGTAATGTTGCTATTTTTGAGGATTGGGATGGTACTCTCGCTACTGACGTAGCAACCGCATCATTCCAACCGTAACACAAGGGTTGTTTCATGAGTGTTATGAGGGCAGTGGTGGTGACTAGAAGTATAGTTAAAGTTCGTCGTGCTTAGGTATAAAATTGTTTAACTGTATGTATGCTCACATATTAATGATGTATGTTTATCAGTTGTTTGATACCTGTAGTACAAGTTCGGTTTGTTTCAGGTCAGAAGTTTGCGTGTGAGTATTGCTTGGTTGGAGACATTTATTTATATGTTTTTTTCCACAATAGGTTGGTTCGCATGGTCGCTGCAAACCGAGCGATGTACTTCCACCAGAAGGTCTGCTCTCACTGCCAGCGGTTTCCAGGTCTTCAGACATGGCTGTTACGCTCCTCGCCGAAGGTTGTTGAGGTATGGATTAAAATTAACATATTTTCTTTGTAATATGTCGTATAACAAATGTTGGTGAACCTAGTAAATAATTAAAGATGTAATTAAACGTATCTTATCTTCGCATAGTGAAACAAAGTCGCTTCCCAGTCTCTTCTTGCTTAGATCTTTCAAATTATGCAATGGATTTTCATGTGGTTTTCGTCAATAGGCATGTAATTTAAAAAGTAGATATGTATATTATACATGCATTTTATAGTAGAGACAAGCCAAGACTTTCAAAATTCATAAAGACGTCATTTCGAATATTTACATGAAGATCCATGGTTTGAATCCACGTAAGGTTGATATGATATCATACAAAATACATATCATATCAGTATACGATTATCGATTACATGGGTATAGTAAGAACTTTTTTGAAAAACGAAATGAAATTTAAAATGTGTCAAGAATTGTAATAACTCTAACATAAAAGTTTAGCTTAGACACACAATAAGACACGAATGTAAATGAAACTGTAAATGTACAAAGAATTAAATTTACTGAAAAGCGTATAATTGGGAAAGTGCTTTATCTTGGACGTGCGCTTTCAAATAATTAGTTGGCAATTAGTGCGAGGCGTGAATATAGGATGGGGTGACGATCCTCAGTCGAGGGTGGAGGGTGGCATAAATTTATTAAGGCCTCGGCTGTCAGCCGCAGCGAAGATTGAACAACCTGTCACTCCCGAACTAGATTGAAGTGGCACCCAGTTAGCCGACAACCGATTGGATTACAGAAAGTGGAATGAAATGAAAACAGTTCACGGCATTGATTTTCAACTGCGTCGTTTCGGTTTGCATTCTTGGTGTGAATGCTATGTGTTATAATTCTAAGGTTAAGATATTAAACATAATTAACCTATCTTGGGTACAATCTGGTATCCGAATACGGATTTAGTCCTTTTTTTATCAGGCTAGTCAAGTATGTAATTTTAAATTCAACATAACTCATAAGTATGCAGATTTCCTCACTATGTTTTAAAACATGTGATACTTTATTGGTAATACTTAATTAACTTCGAAAATGACCGGTGTATGTGAAGGATTTGAACACCAGACTCTCCTAGTGGGGATCGTAGCATAGCCTAGTTGCTTTTTTAGCTTTATATACCGTACAAACAACAATTCAACTTGTAATATGTTTCACAGGTTAGATATTTATTTCTATTATTTATGTTTGGTTGTGGAATGAGTTCCAGTGACACTACCGTTTGGTTTGGCCTAATTTACTTCACGAGTGTTCAAGCTTAAGAAAATCGTTGAGTCGAAAAAATAATCTAGGGAAGAGTCTTAGTTTAGACGTTAAGGTCAACACAATTTGAATAACCTATAAGCGGAAATAGGTAAATATGCTTTTGAGAAAGTAAATAAGATATCAATTTCAGCCGATGCTGATAGCTCGGAGGGAATACCCTTACCACCGGTGGGAGCCTCTTTACTTCGGCACACAGAAGGAGCCTTGGTACAGCGAAATGCTCTCTTGGGAGGGCAGACAAGATAAAATGACGCAGGTAACATACTCGTACGTTCGATACTGAATAAGTAACGTAGCCGGTAATGTCTCTGTGAATCAACAAGACATAAATGTGGTTTGTAGTTCGTAAAAACAGACGGCGAAGAAGGAAAATCATTCCGTTTTTTGTTCTATTTAGTTCTGTTTTTCCGTAGTTATACATTTTCTTTTTTTGTGTTATTTACGTTATTATTTGAGATCTTTTGTTTTTTTTGGAATATACACTCGCTAGCCCTTTTGATTAAAATTTTGATGCTGTTAAAATATTCACTGTCTTAGGAAGTAAATAAAGAATATTTTACATTTAATGATTACATTAGGCTTACAAGATAAGTAATTGTGTATTATCTGAGTAAAAAATTTCTTGTAAGTAAAACTAAAAACTTAATAGTATATAAACTTAGTAATTATAGTTGTATTGCCAGCCCTATTTCTTACGTTGGTTAAGCTATTTCTCAAGGCTATAAGGCTACTCTTGACGCTGAGTTTCTATTTTATGTGGTAGCGTCCTTAAACCAAAATGAGAACGTGCGTACAGCGCTTGTATATCGATTTTTCCCTCTTTCAAGGCAATATTTACATATTTGAGTATAATGTGGCAATAATTATGATTTACAATCAGTAATATTGAGGACACAAAAGTAAAAAAATTGAGGCAATTAAATATATTGATTATTAACTAAGGCAACGTGAGGCATGGTGGCAAGCATGCCGTATCATGCAAATGGTTGCAGGTTCGATTCCCGACCAAGCAATATCTAAATGATGGATTTAGGTTGTTAAGTAGAAAACTTAAATTCAAATATTTAATTTCATTGTAAGGTACAATGTAAAATCAGATAAATACAGATACTCTTAAAATTTCTAGACTGTTTCCCGGTCAAGGGAAAGTAGTTAAAATAATATGTTGTGATTAAAATATTGATGTCATCTTTATTTCTTAGATGCTTGAACTATGTCTCCAAGACTACAACCTGATTGTACTAGACGGTGGGTTCCTATGTCACGCCGCTCGGCATAACGTCCTCAAACCGAATCATGAAACTGAACGACGCGCTCGTACGTCAAACATATACAGATATGCGTCGATAATACATTCCTTTAATCAAATTTACAAAAACAACACTGAAGCATTTAGAATGGCAGCCATCAAAAAGTGTAATATTTTACACGGGTTTTGATTTTTTGTGTATTAAAAGTTTTATTTGTTTATTTTATTTTATTTTGTAGATAGTTGCTTAGTTGTAGTAGTTGACAGGTTGTAAAAGTATACGACCGAGCAGGTACCACTGCCCTCATGATATTTCGTAAAGCAATTACTAACTTCCGGTGACCAATACTCTTATTTCCTACTTTTAAAATAAGAAAAAAGATCGAATTAGGAAAAAATACCCTGTTAAAACACATTGGAATACAGACAATGAAAAAAACGCGAATAAACTTTTCTATTGTTTTATCTGTGGTTATATTGTTTCATTGTTTTATATTGTTGTATTTTTGGTACGTTTTTGTAATTTAGCAATTAATTAAGCATTTTTTTTTTTTTATATTAGTATGTAACGGGTACTCTCGATTTTTAATTGCTGATCTTTCGAGCTAGGTGCATTGCTTGTGGTCACGACTAAATTTAGACCTCGACGATTCAAATATCGGCAATTATAAATCGTTAATCATGAGCATTCCTTACATAGCAAAATTTATAAATTCCGTTATGATATTAGTTAAAAATCATATAAACGTTTTATGGTTCTATATATTCCTATATCCGCCTATTGTGTACTATGTTGTGAAATTTGTAAATGTTCGTCATCTATTTTATGGTATGCAATAAAGTATATTCTATTCCATTCTATTCTATTCTATTCTATATTGTTGTATAGAATAGAATAGTATTCTATATTAATTTACTATCCACCAGATGCTAGAACTGTGTCTTCAAGAATATAGAATGGTGGTTTTGGATGGAGCCTTTCTGTGCCATGCGGCGGTTCCGAAGAACGGATCTAGACACAATCGCGCGGAACGGCTCAACAACCGACGGTATATGACCATCATTGGGGCATTAAAGAAGAAGTATCCTGACAAACCCCAGTGTAAAGTTATGTGGGGTTGCTGATTTGAAAATACGACAAATAACCTAAAATCAATCCGACAAAAATAACTTGACTTTACAAAATCAGATAAAAAAAATCCGGTGTATGAAAAATTTTCAAAAATGTGCGAAATATGGAAACGTTAAGGTCTAACAAAAAATCGTAAATATTTTAATCATACTTTTTTACTTGTATCAAAATTTTAGGTAAAATATCTCTTGTTGGAATCTGCTTTTATTTGAGATCCGCATTTTTATAATAATATTTTAAACTCGTCGTCTGTTTGTGGCTTTACAGATCATATTCAAATTAATATCTACGTCATTTCTATGATTAAGGTAAATATGATACGTCTTATATGAAATCATGTAAAATCTATCAAGACGTTTAGGCTACACTGCGTAACAAAGAGATAAGCATACCTAATGTATCTCGAAGAGATCCTCTTCGGTGGCACTATGTTGCGAATCTAAAACACTGTAATTTTCAAAAACTACATTTGAGATCTTTTATCGTATTTTTAAGTTACAGTATTTTTGATTGGCACCATAAGCCGCAGTCGTGCAATAATACCTCAAATGTTAAAGTCGAAATATTTATATTAGTTTTTTATCTATGGTGATATTTAAAAAGTACTAAATAAAACGATATTTGCATTAAATATCGTAAGACAAAAGAACATGTAGTTATCCATGTTTTAAGATAATGAAGAGTTACGAGTTTGGTGGGAGAACTATAGTTCGACCGGGGAGGTACCACCGCCACCCTCATGGTCCGCCGTAAAGCATTACTTGTGTTTCGGTTGGAGAGGTGCGGTTATCGGCTACACATTAAAGCGAGGGGAACATCTTAGTCCTCAGGAGTAGCAATCATCTACGTTCGAGCTCAGATAGGATTTTGGTCGTGTTTGTGGTCGTACGTGGATGTCCATGAGCTGCGACTTCTTAACATCAGGAGG
>DWON01011198.1:0-10328 GCA_018251015.1 Phocides pigmalion okeechobee
ATGGGCTGCAGTGATCACTTAACATCAGGTGGCCTGCATGCCCGTTTCTTACTCTATCACAATAAAAAAAATAAAAATAAAAAAAATGTAAAGAGATTATTTGTGTTCTATTTGCATTCTTAAAATAAAACATAGAATATATAAAATACATCAAAGTAATATCATCGTTTCTAGGTGCAACTTGTGTTGTACACATTTATTGTATTTGCTCATTGCAAAATACACACAAAATGTAGGTATACCACGTGGGGATGTTTTATGATGAATACGGTATGTATTGTGGCTATTACAGCTGCAAGAATATGTACTCTCTAAGTGAAGCATTTCCTGAAAAATATTGGAAGCACTGAAAAATATTGGAAGCACTCACAAACATTGTCCAGCGCCCACTTGGCGCAGAAGCCGACCTGCCGCCACCAGTAATTGTCACTGTCTGCCATTTTCTCTAATTCCAGTAGCGGATTGTTCTCGGACATGTCCAGACGGCTCTTTATCTCTAGTTTATTTTCAGTTGTGTGTGCAAATTTCTCTAATGCGATCAATGCAAACAGCACTATGCGTGGCTCGACCCGTCTTTCCTGTAAATGTTATAAAATTTGTACCACAATATTTTAGCTAAATAATTTTAACTTAATAAAAGTTTTTATTTGCTGAACAAACTTCTGTCCCGTTACACTAACACATATCTTAGTACTTAAAATAAGCTCAGATAGGATTTCAATTCTGTAGTAAGTAGCAATGTATCAACTCATTTATATTCACTAGTGCTCATATATTATATCGAGTCAGCCGTTGCGGGAGGCGACACTAAGCTGAAGCTGTTTTCTCTAGATTGAAGACGCATCATCAATTCAGAGAAATGTTGCATCCGTGTATCTATGAATACACAAACGTAATGTCCGCCCGCAGTCTTGGAGCGTCGACGTTAACAGCACTTGTCTTCACCCTTAATCCATACAGACTTGTATTTACAAGCCGAACGCGCATTACGCCAAGTAATACACAGCAGAAATGTATCCGGCAGGTAAAGTGTTAAGCAGTTATTATTGTACTAACCAGGAATGCATAGAGATAGTTAAGAATGTGTCCGGTGAGGATGGCGATGCTATTAGGGCCAGCCAGCTTCTCGGCCATGCAGCCAAGCACTACACAGATGTTGCGTTCCACTCTCACGTTCAAATCGCCCGTACTAGCTCTTTCCAGCGACACTTTGAATATTTTATGCATAAGCTGTAAAAAAAAAAAGATAATAAATACATATTTGTAAAGAGTCCCATGTAATGTTCAAAACATATGAGGGTAACTATAATTGCTTATGTTAAAAAAATAACGCTTCTACATTTATAGATCTACACAAAATTTCCCTAGATTATTGGTAATATGGGCTTATATAAAACAAGTACTTAACTACCAAACTGTCTTTTAGATTAATATTTTTTTGAGTTCACAAATTAATCTGTAATAAGTCAATTCAGTTTGAATAATGTTGTACTATGACAACTATAATGGAACCGAAACATGAAGGAATTTAGGCCTTTTTATGACTAGTTATAACCAAGAGCTTTTGCTTCTTGAATAAATAAGAGGACTTGTATCAGCAACAATAATAATATTGTGTTATTTCCTTAGAAGTTGAAGCATGTGCTTTAGATTGTATCCAGAAGAGTTAGAGGACAAGAAAAATTTTAACAAAGGGGTTTAGAGCTGTGGGGATTGTAGGGAGAAAATATTATTATTGTTGTGATATTTTGTTTATAGTTACAATATGTGCGAATTGCTTATCTTTCATTTCATAATAAGAAAGAACGCCCAGTAGGTATACAATATTTATGCAAATTAATTTTGTACCTATTTCGATAGCAATTTTCGTTATTAACCTTATGTTCAATGTTATAGTATTGTATGAGTTCAACTGGCAATGACAATTAAATATACTGATAACAAAACTATTATCTTCATATTTTAGTATGAAATTTAAAATACACCAATACATTAGGTACACAGATTAATGAAAAGGTGGTTACGTTATTTACATCTATTTGTGCGACAATAAAGGTATAATAAGTAACTGGTAGTTACATAAGAATCAATATATACATGTTTTTTACATAATATGACTTATGTACCTATAGGTTATTTCTCTGTATGGCTGGGAACTCTATTCAAAGTTACTGTACAAGAATTTACAGTGAAAAATAGTTATCAGTTGAGTTCCAAAAATGCCATAATATAATGTGATGTAATGTAATATAATGTGAAAGATGTGTGTTTTGGAGTTTCTTTCGCCGACTCTTCTCCAAAACGAAACACCTTACGAGTCGGTTGTAGTTTATTGACGTTCAAAAGAGTTCTGTATAGAATCTACTATAAATAAAAATATTTTGATTTTTATTTTGAATGTATGTTTGTTTCTTACGCTTTCACGCCAAAGCTACTCAACCGATTATTATGAAACTTTGTACACATATTCTTAGAGGCATTAAAAAGGACGTAGGATACTTTTTAATTTATTATTTTTTTTAATAATCACAGACATGATTGTTTGTCAAAAAATATGAAAATGTGCAATGAAAATGCAGCTTCAAAGCCTTCAAATTTCAGTTTTTAATTTTTGTATATTTTATGTTGTTTATGATTTTTTATATCATCCTATTTCAATTCTTTTTCCAAGCGCCTAATTTCGCAGTGAGCTTAAAATGCCTGCTTTAGAGATCGATAGACCGGGAAATAAACAGACATAAGTAGATTAAATGTCATACATTTTAAAGCTAACCCTTTTAGTGTGTCAGACCGCGTAATGTAAAGTGCTTTTAAACCCGATGCATTATACGCTAATGCATTCACTGTATAAAACCAAATTAATTATTTCATATGATTGTTGAGTCATTAGTCTATGGGTTGCAACTATTTAACATTAGGTGATTTGCATGCTCGTTTACTTTTCTCACATAATAAACAAAAATAATGTAAGTAAATATAAACTCTATTACCCGAGCGAAGCTGAGCTCAGTCGCTAGTAAATATAACGGTAACAGTTACGCGTGCTTCCAAAACCACGTTCCACTTTAAACGTATTTTCCACTTATACGTCAGAACATCACTAGTTATGTCAGTTATAACCAAATTCCAACCGCCATGTCGTTTTGAGCGCTCGTGTCATGATTCTGACGTTATTGCATTTTCTGTCTATAGGAATCGGTATAATAGTACAGAATAAGTATTTAAAATATTTTATTTAATTATTCTTTATTTTTTTAATGTGAGAAGAGTAGCAAATGAGCATGCAAACCACCTGATGTTGAGTGGTCGCAGCCCATAGACAAACAACCAACGTAGAAACACGACTGAAATCCTATCTGAGCTCGAACGTAGATACATTGCTACTCCTAAAGATTAAAATGGTCGCCTCGCTTCAAAGTGTAAGAAACACAAGTAATGTTTTACGGTGGACCATGAGGGCGAAGGTGGTACCTCCCCGGTCGAACTTAGTTCTCCCACCTTCAAAACACAATTTTATTCTCACCAATATATCGTATTCGATATAAATTGTTTGTGATATATCGGAAACGTTGACCACGTGTATGCAAAAAGGCGTGCATCCGAGGCCAACAGGAGCCCGGCGGAGCCCGCACGTAGCCGACCCGCCCTTGACCTCCTCTGACGCGGAAGCTGCCCCTAGATAGGGTTATCTCTTACGTTAATACTTGAAGAGGGCAAATTGTTCCTCTGCTATGAATACGTAGTAAGAGTTTATTAAGAAGCGAAGTATTATGCTTTGAGGATAAAATAGTTGATAGGTGAGAGAACTAAACCACCGTGAAGGTACCAGGCAACTTTTGTTTCGATTGAACAGTTGTGGTTGGCAGCAACACTGTTTTTATTTGAAAAGAGTAGCAAATGAGCATGCAAACCACCTAATGTTAAGTAGTCGCAGTGGGCAACCGCACCTCCAACCGAAACACAGGTAATGCTTTACGGCGAATTATGAGGGCGGCGGTGGTACCTCCCCGGTTGAACTAAACTATAGTTATACTCCCACCTTCATACACTTACAAGCGAGGCGACAATCTTGGTCCTCAGAACTAGCAATGCATTTACATACGACCTTAGACAGGATATCAGCCCTCTTCAGTTGTATCTGGATGTCTATAAGATGCAGGGATTACACGTATATATTATATATAGGTATTTTATTTTAACATTATGTCAACAGTACCAACCCTATGTAGTCATAAACACACTAACGATTCCCCGCGGCGACGCGCGCTCTCAATTCTAATGGGGCAACGGCTGAGTGTTGTATTCTTAGAAGGCTCTCGCGGAAATCTCTTGTTTTAGACATTGGTTTATATTTTAAGTTATCGCCCTAACGTGTCTGTTAAAATCTAACAAAACAAGTACAAAATGTTTTAAATTGTGAAATATAAAAATAGGGAGATATATAACAAATGTCAGTGCACATAAGCTTAGGCATATCATATCATACAGAACTCTCTTTGAACGACAATAAACTACCATCGACTCGTAAGGTGTTTCCTTTTGGAGAAGAGACTGCGAAAAAAACTTTTTTTATATGAGAAGAGTAACAAAAGAGCATACGAACGATCTGATATTAAGTAGTAAAACTTAACTTATTATGCACCAAATCCTGCCTCAGGAACCTTTCCTATCTGTTGTTGAAAACTGAGAAAATCCGTCCAGTACTTTTTCATCTTATTATTAACGGATAGACAGACGCGACGGGGGACTTTGTTTTATAAGATTTAGAGATTATTTAAATTGAACTTAATTATTTAGCTTTAACGGCGAAGGAAACTACATCGCTAAGATTTGCAATAAATTCTCAAATGCGTCGAGTCTACTAATTCGCACTTTGCTACCTGTTGTTGAACAATGTCGGAAGATCCGTCCAATACTTTTTGAGTTTATCATAAAGACAGACAGACGTGACGGGGAACTTTGCTTTATAATATTTAAAGAAGATATAATATATAGAGATGATATATGATTGTTCTAAACTCTTAATGAGTTCCGAGCACTATTAATTTGATGGAGCTGGATTTGTCGTTGTATGCCGAACACGTTCATCGCTGTTTGTTCTGGGTTTGCGGGAAAATTGGGGAGATCGATTTCATTCTGTTTGGGACGTGCTGTCTCTACTGAAACAAACGCTTGTAAATAGCGATTTAGGTGAAAGATAACCTTTTGATGTCTGGGTTTGGTGTTTTTAGGATATTTAAGCTTTTTTGGGTATCTCAAAGCTATCTAAAAATATTTACAGTTCGTCAACCTGAAAATTACTTATGCAAAACGTTTTTGTTTAGATTAAATGATAGATTAGAATTTAGATAACATAAATGATTTTAAATTGACACAACTTTTTTATTTATAGACCGATTAAAATGAAATGAAAACCAAGCGTTAAGTAAAGTATGAAAAAGATGTGTGTTTTGGAATTTCTTTCAAATTCAAATTCAAATATTTTATTTCATTGTAAGGTATATTACGTACACTTAATGAAAGTCAAGGGTAAAGTGTAAAATAAATACAACTGCTTTGAGCGCCCTGTTGGCTAAGGTAGACCGGGAGAAAAAAGCCGGCGGAAAAACCGACTCTTCTCCAAAATGAAACACCTTACGGTGGTAGTTTATTGACGTTCAAAAAGAGTTCTGTAAAGAATCTACTTTGAATAAAAATAATTTTGATTTTGATTTTGATTTTGATTTTGATTTTGATTTTGATTTTGATTTTGAAACTTACAATACAATCGTGGAAATCGCAGAGAAAACGGTATAAATATATTTTGGAGTTTGCGTTTTTTATTGGATTCAAATAACTCCTGTCATTTATAGAATTGCGTACAGATGTCCATGAGTTGCAGTCACCATTTCATCCTCGTTTGTGTTTATCTTAAATTTTATTAAAACAAGACAATTTGCATATTACTAATATTTATATTTCTATGCCATTTAAATGGAATACTCCAATTTTCAAAATTCATTTCTAGGTAATTTTTCTTAACACTTTCCTTGCGCAGTATGACAGCGCTATGTACAGCGCGGCAAGCACATTGCGCGACCTGTACACACCTATATTGTACGTACGTATCTATGGATCGCGGGCGAACACAAGTACTATGTGTACATCGGCGTTACAAAACCGGGGGCGGACATTACGTCTGTGTATTCGTAGATGATACACAGTTGCTAAAAATATAATATTTCAGTAAATTGTCGACGTACCTATCTTCAGTCTAGAGAAATAAGCTCCAATTTAGGGCCGCTTCCCGCAACGTGGACCCGATCTCACATGAGCGCCGCAATCAAGGTGTTCATTATTTTCTACTGGCGACCTAGAGTTTATAGTTACTTACATTATTTTACTTTCATACATACATCCAGTCATTACTTAGTTGCGAAAACTAATATTAGAAACATCTGTTTCGAATGACGACTGAACTATATTGAATGTAACAATTTATTTTTTTGTCCAATGTATAAAAACTTAACTTATTATGCACCAAACCCTTCCTCAAGAATCATTCTACCTGTAGTTGAAAACTGAGAAAATAGTACTTTTTGAGTTTATCGCGAACAGACAGACAGACGCGACGGGGGACTTTGTTTTATTATATTTATAGATCACCAACTCTTTGAAGAGTGCCTTTAGATTTATTACATCCAATCTTAGGTGCCAATTTCCTGTTCAATCTCTATTCTTGACATAAAACTATTAGGGTTCGGCACACCAAAGCTACACGTGCTCAAACATGCCGGCGTGGAGAAATATTTGTTTACGAAGCAAACACTTTTCGCCGTTACGCTATTGGGGCGTGTAACTAGGTAGATATCTTTACCTCATTTTCAAAATTAGGTTTTCCACTCAACAAGATTATAGGCGAAGGAGTTTGTGGACCTTTATTTTTATAACGTTTTGAAAGATCACCTTAATTTTCGTTTTCACATTTCACTATCAGATCAATTTAATCTTAGAGTCCGTTTTCTTTTTCGTTATGTGTAACGCCATTTTATTTCAACTCGCGCCAATAATAATAACAAAGTAATAAGTGTATTAAGTTCAACATTTTAAAGAATTACATAAATATAATTCTTTTATTGTTTATATAATTCATAAAATAATATTGTCACGACACATTACAATATTTTAATATAACAACGAAAAATATGACATAATTTCAACATCGTAACTTTACCGTTTCGAGTATAAAAGACGAAACAACAAATGAGATCGTTTTTTCCATACTAGAAACATTTCGATTAGTAAAACCGTTTGAGTTTTGCATAATTTGCCATTCGTAAAATATTTTTATGCTATATAGAACAAAATTTAGACACAACTTTTATGGAAGTGGTTGCACCTGGTCGTTTCATTATGTCCGGGGTATTCACGATTAAAGGTTTTTGATTATTGATTGCCGATATGTCAAACCAGTTGCATGGCTCGTGGTCACGGCGAAACTGCGATGACGGGGGAAACTGTAGCTGTCTACAGCTAATGGTAGATTAATCGATCTACCCTACGTCTAGTTCGTTTTTCTTTCTTCGTTGCGCATCACGACACACCACACTAATTGTATCTTTACGCACTGAACTTTGCTCAATTTCTGACTTATATGAACTAACTACTGGATTCCACGTTTGTACTAATGGATTGAGTTGGTTTTATGTTACAAGCATATAGTAAAATATATTATAAATTACGCGTAAATATTAGTCTAAAATCATATGAACGTGTTCTGTTATGGTACAAAGGTATAGTTATCGACTTATTTTGTCCGTGTAAACAGTGCCATTTTTAGAAACAATATACTCGTAATTACTAAACTCGAATGACAAATCTCGCTCTGAAACCATTTTCAGCGCGAGATTTGTCATTCGAGTTTAGTGATTACTAGCATATTGTTCATAAAAATGACACTGTTTACACGGACACAATAATATTCCATTAAGAGGCAATTGTCGCTCAAGGCAACGAGCGAGAAGAGCGAATGTTTAGACGAAAAAAAATTTTGATATTCCTTCGATAATCGTATCTTCGAGAAGAGAAACTCTCTCCATCTAAATGGGCCTTTACAGAGAAAAAATACTATTACAAAATAGTACAATGGATATTGGTAAGCCAACTGTCGTATTTGTCACAAATTGGTGGGTAAGTATAAAATTATAAGTTTAAGACCAGTAATATATAGTTTTATGAGTTGATTATTAAGGCCTATGTCTTATTTCTGTACAAGATCTTTGTAAAATGTTTAAAACACCAACAGGTCGATGGTGCACGTTTCTACTGCATTTTCTCACTCAACTCAAAGCAGAGCTAAGAAGGTTATACATGAAGATTTCTACGAGAGTCCGATGGCGCCGGACGAAATAATTACATTAGCTGAAAACAATGAAGTTGATTATCTTAACGAAATTTTGAGGAAGTGAGTGTTGAAAATTATATTCACTACATTTTTAAACATTTCCTTGCGATGTACAACACTGATGTACAATACTGATGTGTAACGTACGGTGTAACACGCTTGCGGCTTGTACACACCTGTCGTGTACTTATAAATCTGTATGGATTACGGATGAAGTGTCGTGTTTACGTCGGCGTTGTACGTTTTTGATTACGGACTGAAAAAGTGCTACATTTTCGTCGGCGCTTCAGGACTCCGAGTGAAAATAACATCTGTATTCATAAATGTTATACGGATGCTAAAAATACAACATTACTGTGAATTGTCTGTGTATTTCAAGTCTAAAGAAAAGAGAGTTTAGTGCCGCCTCCCGCAACGCTCAAACTCCGCAGTCAAAATGTCAAATCCGAGAGTTGCAGTTTACTATTAATATGAAAGGCTTCTAAGCCAAATATTGTATTGTTTTGAAAAACAATGTTTAAGCTTTCGGGCAACTATATGAAGGAGAGGTTTTAATAAATGGTTTTCTATGGCAATTATAGAAATATACAAGGTAAAAAGAAATTTGGAATGTAAACAACTTATTTATGCTCAAAACTTTTTTATTCTTGTTTCGAAATAAATACTCGTTCGATTTTTAAACATCAAAAAAATTTTGAACTATTACAAAATGTTTTTTTTCAGCCCTGACTCTGACTGGCCCAATACGTACACGTTCACGAAGGCTGTGGCAGAGGAAGTAGTGCGAGGGATGGCGGCCGACCTGCCCGTGTGCATCGTGAGACCGGCTTCAGGCAAGTTTATAAAGTAGTTATCGGTCTTATTTAGTTTATTACGGCAGTGTTCAGCTAAGTGGCTATAAAGACCTATATGGCTACGCTCCTGCAGACAAATCCTTGCGTGTTCTCGTTTTTTAAACCTCCAACCCCAGGATAAAAGCGAATTTATAATTGTACGAGCTTCTACCCGCGATTTCGTTCACGTGTTACATAAATTGACATAACTTTATTTGTCAACCGATTTAAATGAAAAAGCAATACGTGTTAGGTGAAGCCAATATAAGCCTCACAATATAATCCTGAAAACTGCATTCAAATCGGATAAACCGATTCTGGGATTAGCGTGCACAAACATACAGATATGCAGACATACAGACAAACATACAAAATGAAAAAAACATTGCTTGGGTTCTCTTGCGTATATAAAGACACCTCATTATACATTTTTAAAAACATTTGCCGTGTACAGATAGCGACCAATTATAGTTTTATTATAGGTATAGAAGATATAAATATGTATATATAAGCTGTATGTTATATATGCGAATAAAATAATTGTACGCCTTTTTAATAACACTTACACGGATTGAGAAATGAGTCTAATTAATATTTAATAGAAGTGCCCGATTTAAAATTTTATGCCTACTGTTTTTAATTTAATTCCAGAACAGTTTTCAGTTTCAAAAAAGTTATGTAGAGAATCTACTTTGAATAAAAATATTTTTATTTTGATTTTAATTATTATAAATTCAGACATTTCTTCAGGAAATTAAAGGCGGGTGATTTGTTAGAGTAATTGCTCACTTGACATATTATTTTCAGTAATCGCAGCATATCGGGAGCCAGCTCCAGGGTGGTTGGACTTCAATCAAGTGTATAGTGTTACCGGGGTGAGTTATAAACTGACGATTTCTATATTTCATTAAGTTTTAAAGGTTGTAGAGCCGTTAGAGCTCGGCACCACCGCCCCGGGCGGGCTCTAATGTGTTTCGGTTGGGTTTGGACCATCTTAGTCCTCAAGAGTAGGAACGCATCCGCGTCCACCCTTAGATAGAACTTCTGTTCTATGTGAGATTGGACGTGGTTGTCCATGGGCTGCAGTGACCACTTAACATCAGGTGGCCTGC
>DWON01011199.1:0-10328 GCA_018251015.1 Phocides pigmalion okeechobee
TTAAGGATGGACGCGGATGCGTTCCTGCTCTTGAGGATTAAGATGGTCGCCTCCAATAATGTGTATCCGGCTACCACACCTCCCCAACCGAAGCACAATACATGAAGAACATGTTGCTTTATTTTATTTATTATTTATGTATTGCATGTCCTACAATTTCAGTTAATATAACATAATATTTATTACCCTGGTAGGGCGGAATATTGCTAATATTCGAGAAAGCGAGAGTTACATATATTACTTCATCTGCATCATCATCTCAGCACGAATAAAAACAGCTGTAGTTTTTCAAGAATACCCCTAATTATTTCACGTATGCATAATTATGAGGAGATGATTAACACTGGCCCAGTCGTCTATTCTTGCCGTTAAATTCTGTTGAATTTATATGCAAAATGTGTACATAATGTCGATTGTGCAATTTTAACAGGAAACAACGATTACTGAACAAAACATTACTTACGACATGTATACATACATATAAATTAATAAAATTATTACTTAAAACTTATTTTTAAACTTCAATAAAAAAAATCAATAAACAGAAGTTGATTCACATGATAACTGCAGACGAATGTTTATTTTCTTTAGAACATACTCGTGAGAAAACTCAACGCGATGCGTTAATTGATTTTGCAGATGCCAGCAGTTACCGACCAAGTACTATAACAGAGTTATGTCTTATAATAAAAATTGCAGCTATATAGACAATTCTAGTACTTTTAACACTCAAATTTGACACGTTTATAATCAAAGTTTACCTGTTATGAAATCTAAGGAATTAGTAGACGTGGAGCATATTCCACCATATTGCTCTTATGGTTGTTATGGAGGTACGGAATACTCGTAGTTGCAAATCTATCTCTCAGATGTTTTTAAATCGCCTATAGGTTCTGAAGAGGTTAAACTTATAAGATTCAATGGGGAGAAACAACCGCCAGACCTATTTCTAGCAAGAAGCTTACTTTACTTCCGTTTTGGTAGGAACATGGGATTGCGGCGACCAACTTTACCCTTGAAGTAGCAACGTATTGACTTCAAAAGGATCTCTTGTTCTTTATGGAGTTGGTCGCAGATGTCCATAGACGGCAGTGTCATCTAACCTTCAGGTGAACTGCACGTTCGTTAGTTACTTCCATTATATAAAAATAAAAAAAATCAGTCAATAATAATCGTTATCGACCATTTAACGTACTCTTCGAACTATGGAAGTACTACTAAAGAAATATCTTCCCACTAAGGGTCACCCATCCAGTTTTTGGGCGCGCCCGATATTGCTTAACTTTGCCCATCGTTTGAGATCTACACTAGTTCCAGAGCTATGCATATTTCGTCTCGAACGCGACTCCTCTAATTTTGTGAAACTAGCAGGGAAAACTAAAACTATGCCCAAAAGTGAGATAGTATAGAGACATCCAGTCATTAAATTATATTAAACCAGCGACCCGGCCCAGCTTCGCTCGGGCAATAGAGTCTGTATTTACTTACATTGTTTTTCTTTCATACATACTTAAATAGATACATTTTTGATTTTAAAGCGAACAGACAGACAGACAGATGCGACGGAGGCTTTGTTTTATAATATTTAGAGATATATTTTTTTAGTAAATTCCTTTGAGTTCAAAGCTGAGTTGTTTTATGTAAAGCTGGACATGATTTGTACTCAATAAAGTTTTCATTATAATATAAGTTTCAGATAAGACATTTCTGATTGTCGTATAGTCTATGGTCTGAAATTATATCGTAGAAATTCAGAACAAGTCCAAGTGTCATACTTCTGACATCGAAGAACAAAGAACTTGAGCAGTCAAGCATTCCCGAAAGACGTAAGAACCAAAACTTCAGTGTAAGTATTTCGTTTAGGGAATCCTACTATATTAAATCCTTAGACATAAACTTTGCCTTTACTCTCTAATGTATACTAACCCTGCCCACGACTTCGTTGGTAATGACTGAAATAAATTGACATAACTTCTTTATTTGCTAACCGATTTCAATGAAAAAACATAAAATATTAAGTGAAGTCTACCACAATATAATCCTGAAAACTGCATTAAAATTGGATAAGCCGTTTCTGAGATAACCGTGCATAAACATACAGATATACAGACAAACAAGCAAAACCAAAACATATTGTTTTGGCTTCTCTTACGTATATAAAGGTACTCCATTATGTTTTTAAATACCTATATGCCATGTACAGACAGCGAACAGTTACAATTTTATTATATGTATAGATTATATATTATATATTTGCCTTCTTTACATAGTATAAAACAAAGTTGCTTCTGGCGTCTGTACGCTTAAATCTTTCAATCTACGCAACGGATTTTAATGAGGTTTACATCTATAGACAGCGATTCAAGAGTATGATATAGAGAGATATGTATAATACTTGTATATTATAGTAGAGAAAAGCCGGGAGTTTCAAAGATTTGTATTGTGATGTAGATTGTCTGGTAGGGTTGCTAATTACATTATAAGCAGAGTATTTCTATATTAACTGAGACAGTACGGAAAATCCATATCATACATACCTGTACAGGGATGCCTATACAGGGATTTCTTACAAAGCATTCACTTTTATGATTAGAATATTGACATTAGGTACAAGCAGATTTAACATCCAAATTTTGTTGTGAAATGGTAATATTTTCTGACTAAAATGGTTGAGACATACAAGCAGACAGTAAGATAGTTAGATAATCGGTTGATGGCTAGACGGACAGACGGTCAGACGAATAGATAAACGGGCAGACGGTAGAGGAACAAAAGAATAGACGGAGAGACTTACCAACGGATATGCAAACAGACAAACACGACAAGACACAAAACAACAAACGGACCGACGAGCAAATGAACACACGGATGAACGGACAAAGTAACAAATGGACAGACGAACGATGAGACGAACAGACTGATAGACCGATATGTCCAAATTATAGACAGATGATATGACAGATAGACCTATGACCGTATTCTAATTCCTAAAAATCTTAAAAACAGTTGTGACCAAAAACTGTTTCATGCAACACTACATACAACTATAAATAACACTATGTTATTCTTATACATTTCTATAATTTTTCATAAAACAATTCAGAATCACGAGTCCAAGTAAATAAAACTACAAGCCCGGGCTGGTTTAAAACAATTTGCCTAAATCGAGGCGCAATTATTGCAAACTAAAGGTCACAGTGACAAGCTGTCAGCTGACTATTCGTTTATATTATTTAAGCCGAGCCCTTGACCCGTACGCTTCCCTTCGTGACTTATAGTCCACGAGCCAATTGTTGATTTTGTCAATCAAATCAAATCAAATACTTATTTGCTTGAATATGGTACAATACAAACATTTTACATAGTCTCATAACTTTTAATACACTTAATTAATTTTTGTTTTAATATTGTACGCTTACTGGAGAGGTCAGCATGAGACTATAATTATGTTTTTAGGTCTGACTTTAGGTTAGACTATAATTATGTTTGAGGTCAGCATGAGACTATAATTTTGAAGTAAGCAATTATATGGCAGAAAACGAAATACTTTACGAGTCAGTAGTACTTTAGTAACGTCCAAACGTAACGTCTGTAAAGAATCTACTTTGAATAAAAATATTTTGGTTTTATTGATTTTGGATTCATTATACATTACGTATACTTAAATCCTTATTTATAAATAAATGAATATTTATTACACTCAATAATCTCATTAATATAATTCTATTCGGACGATATCTCGTAAAATATGAGCCATTGCCTAAGGAAAATAATTGGTCATAAAAATCTGTCGCAGGCATCCGGTCTATAAGGACTACGCAAAATGATGTAAGTTTTACAACTTTTAATTAAGCTTCATGAAGTTATTCTTTGGTTAATTTAAGCGGATTTTTAACTAATTTAAAAGAGAACGGGGCTCTTGGGCCTGGTTTTCAAAGTTTATGTCATAAAAAATGTTTTAACGAAAGCTCTGAGAATTGTTTAAAGATGTGATTAAAAGGTTAACCTTTGTAATGAATTTTCATTTAAATACGTGTTATTGCGTTAATATTTACGTTTTATAAATAATAAATTATTTTTAAGCTTAGGATGCATATCCATAATAAGACCTATAAATATATAGATACTATAAACATACTACTTTGTTCCTTCGATGTTGCCGGCAGAAGTCAATATTTTCTACCTCTATTAATCCAAGAAATTTCCAAAATTTCTTTATTAACGCTCGCTTACATTATATATGTATGCAGGTATATAATCTATGTAGACCCTTTCACAATTCTAGGTTTAGTCATATTTTTAAACCATCCATTGAATGTCTAAGAACATTTAACGACTACCATTGATCGTTAACGTCTGCGATCGGCTTTTTAAGATACCCTCTGAGGATAGAAAATGCAAATAAAATTTTTCCACCTCTGATCACCCATCCAAAATTTGACTATGACCAGCGTCGCTGCACTTGATTCGTCTTTTACAATCTAAATATAGTGACAGGTGATGCCTTCAGCGGTCCAAAAGTATATTAAAACCCTATTAAAAGTTAAGTTGTCCAATGTTATCAAACTTAGTTTCTATAATAAATTTGTTGTTCTGACAACGTTGTTGCATGCGAAAACAGAACTAAGTCTAATTATATCATAACTAATTCATGAATGCTACGATCCGTTCACGAAAATGCACGGAATGTCTGCTTCTGGAGTTGCACTGTAACATAAGGGACTGCCTCGCTAAACGTATCTGATTTTAAACTGATATCAGCGCGGTATTCATACATTTTTTTTAAGAGTGAGAGAACTATAGTTCGACCGGGGAGGTACCACCGCCGCCTCCATAATCCACCATAAAGCATTACTTATGTTTCTGTTGAAGAGTTGCAGTTGTCGGCTACACTTTGAAGCGACGCGATCATCTTAGTCCTCCGGAGTAGCAACGCATTTTTGTTCGAGCTCAGATATGATTTCAGTCATGTATGTGATTGTACGTGGACGTCTATGGGCTGTGACTACTTAAGTGGTTACATCAGGTGGTTTGCATGCTCGTTTGCTACTCTTCTGACATAAAAAAACAGTTTCATGGCTCTTGATCACGGCTAAATTGTAAATTAATCTGTCTACCCTACGTCTAACTCGTTTTCTTTTTTGCAATCGGTATCACGACACAACACTAATTATATGTTTACGCACTGAACGTTGGAATATTTGTGATTAACATATACCAACCTAATTGCTTTGTCGCTAAACAATGGTGTTAGCTGAGGCAATACACATCAATATGTACCAATTACTTAACATATTGGCGACAGTGAGTAAATCGCCAGTCGCCCGGCTTGTTACGTGTTTACGGTTACGTAGGGTCGGATACATATGATCAGGTCAGTATTGAAGGAGGCGGCCCTAAACTGGAGCTCGTTTGATTACACTGAAGATACGCCGACAAATTACTGAAATATTGTATTTTTTAGCATCTATGTATCGTCTACGAATACACAAACGTAATGTCGGTCTCCAGTCCTGTGGCGCCGACGTAAAAACAGCACCCATTTGTTCGCCCATAATCCATACAATACAGGTGTGTAGAAGCCGCAAGCGCGTCGAGCCCAGAATTATACCGCATTGTTGTAGTCGCAGGGAAAGCGTCAAGCAACGTATATCGTGGTCGATTGTTGGATGGGTGACCTATAGTGACTTTTAAGTAACTGATAGGTTACTTAAAAGTTGCTTTGCAGACGATGAAGACCAATAACGACACATTCATCAAGCTTATCGATATAAAAAAACACAAATTATTTTGTACTAAAATATATGTACGAGTATTATATGGTTTATCTAATCACCAATAGACAACGCTTTTTAGTCGTTATTTAAATATTTTTTCTAATAACTGAAGCAAATCAATTCTACGTGGATGATATCCGATTGTTTAAATTTAATTTTCAAGGTGGGAGAGCTATAGTTCGACCGGGGAGGTACCACCGCCGCGCTCATAATTCGCCGTAAAGCCTTACTTGTGTTTCGGTTAAAGTGGTGCGATTGTTGGCTACACTTTAAGGCGAGGAGAACATTTCAGTCCTCAGGAATAGCAACGTATCTACGTTCGAGCTCAGATAGCATATCAGTCGTGTTTTTGGTTATACGTGGAAGTCTTTGGACTGCCACTATTTAACAGCAGGTGTGCATTCGTTTGCTACTCTTCTTACATAAAAAAATATATAAATTTCTGTCACATCAATATACTTTTATATTCCGGAACATATTAAATATAGTACAGTTTGATCTTTCCGTGACTGAAAGAAACCTGAAAGTATTAGTAAATGTAAATACATCCTTATTCATCCCTTAAACGGTGACATAGAGCTGCCTCTGCCCTGCAATAGAGTCCGGGTTCAATTTCCGGCCGGAACAAACGTCGTTGCGGATAAATATTTGTTCTCTGCCAGCCGCCTTTATAGCAGCCATTCGTAATATAATGAGATTTTCAATAAATTATTTGGGACTTTGCTATTCAAATTCTTAAATATAATTTAATAAAGGTCTGTGTTGGATACACAAATCATAACGTTTAAAGGGGAAAGAACTATAGTTCGACCGGGGAGATACCTCTGTCGCCCTCATAATCCGCCGTAAAGCATCACTTGTGTTTTGGTTGGAGAGGTGCGGTTGCTGGCTACACTTTGAACCAAGGCGACCATCTTACTGTATATGATTGTACGTGGATGTCTATGGGCTGCGATTACTTAACATCAAGAGGTTTGCATACTCGTTTGCTACTCTTTTCACTTAAAAGAATAACATAAAGCAAACTACTCAAATGTCAAAAGATTAGGTATCAGTTAATTGTTCTTCGCTCTGAAGAATAATGGGTTATTAAAATGACTGGTAATAAAGATAAGATTTTATAAAAATACAATATTAGTAGCAAATTACAGCATAAAATGACTGACATTAGTTATTGCCGCCTACGGGCATCTATCTGTCAACTTAATATAGAACTGGAATTACTGTCATTGAAATAGATCATATGCGCATTGTTTATTCTAAGAAATTCATTGAAAGGTTTCATTTGAATGAATTTGTCTTGTGAGATTCAAGGCTATACTTGAGTAGTTTTTCTACTTAAAAGTGTTTCTATTGGAGAGGTGCGGTTATCAGCTACACTTCAAATCGATGCGATCATTTCAGTCCTCAGGAGTAGCAACGTATCTACGTTTGAGCTCAGATAGGACTTCAGTTTTGTGGTTGTACGTAGATGTCTATGGGCTGCGACTACTTAACAGTGGTTTGCACGATCGTTTGCTACTCTTCTCATAAAAAAAATACATCTTAGTGCCATACGTATAAAGTATAACTTCGATAAGATTATACTAATGTACATATAGTATTTATTTAACGTAAATAACTTCAGTGCTCGACAAACGCCCAACATTCAATTAACGATCTTTGTGCAAGTTCTCTTTTAAGACAAAAGTGGCAAGCGTAACACTTGATTGCTGCTTAATTAATACGTATTGCCATTTTATGTGGTAACCTTTAACAAAACTTGAGCAATCAAGCGTCTGATATTTAACGTCTACGTGGGCTTGCCATCAGTTGTAATTATATTTCTATAAATTTGTTTCTATAAATCAAGGTCCTCTTCACGTCTGTCTGTCTGTCTGTCTGTCTAAATAAACTCTAAATAAAGCTACATTTTGATGCAAGACGACCTAAGACATCAAGAGTCGCAATACCTCACTTTAAGGACTTTATCCTATTTGACGTTTTAATAAAAGTGCATGGACTACAGCAGCCACCTAACTTGAGACGACCTGCATGTTTGCTGCTCATCTAACATAAAAAACTGACCTGTACAGTGGTTCCCAATCAGCCTCCTTGAACCAGAGCACCATGGCCGCACGGTCATCTGCAGACAAGGGTTGAGTGTCACAGGGCAGGGCTGCCTTCTTGCCCACCACGCCAGCCACATGCGCCGTTGGTACTGTAAAGAATAAGTAAAATATAGTTTTTTTTTAGTGTGAGAAGAGTAGCAAACGAGCATGCACACCACCTGATGGTAAGTAGTCGCAGCCCGTAGACATCCATGTACAAGCATAAACATGACTAAAATCCTATCAGAGCTCGAACATATATGCGTTGCTACTCGTAAGGACTAAGATGGTCACCTCGCTTCAAAGTGTAGCCGGCAACCGCACCTCTCCAACCGCAACACAAGTAATACTTTACAGTGGATTATGAGGGCGACAGTGGTACCTCCCCGATCGAACTGTAGTTCTTTTACCTTTCAGTATATAGTATATAGTATATAGTGTATAACTAAAATAGCTAATGAAAAAGCCGTGGGTCTGATATTGACCAGACGCTATCTATAAACGTCTCTAACTTAGTTTGGGTTAGCTTCCTGAAAAGGCAAACGACGTACCACCTGATAGAAAGCAGTTACTGTCACCGAATTACAGTGGCAACATCACTTAAATTATTGTTGTTAAACTGATTATGGAATTGGTTTCCTTCTCAAAGTAACAAAGTAACAGTAGACTTAATCAGTTATGTTTCCTATAATGTGATTAGTAATAAGATTTTCATCATTGTATATTTGAAAATAAGTATTGTAATGTTAATTAGTAATTAGTCATAATATTATTCTAGCGTTAAGCGAATGCTGCACACTACTATAATTTGCCTGTATGCCAATCTAGAATTCTTATATATAATAATTTTAAAATTGTATTGTGAGTTTTACTGTTTATGTGGATTAAATATATAAAATAACACCTGAGTACTCATCAATGTATCGCCATTAAGGACAAGATTTGTTCGTAAAAACGGTATTTCCGTTATGTTGCTACTCCTGAGAATGTATTGCGACTCCTAAGTAAAAAAGAAACCCTTCTAACAGAGATTCTGCGATACCACCCCTTTTAAACCTAATATCCTGGTACATAAATGTATGAGTCACTAAAAATCTGATGAATATATATTTAAGTCTTTAACGTAAATAGATCGCTATAAATAATGTTGAGGTTATTTGAAAGTCCATTTATATACAAAAATGAAGTAGTACCAGGTTTGATCGATACCGCCGACGAGAAGAGAGCTGGTTCATACCTTGCTCAGAGAATTGCGATTGGTATTCAACGTGGAAATGCAGCTAGTGTTCTTGGAACCATGCCGCATGGGCACGGACTCCTTTTAGATTGTTTAGGTTAGGTTTTTATTATAATTAGTAGTTTTAAGATTTATACAGCAGTAATATAAAAATTTATAGAGCAAAATAAAGTAAACGTAAGATATTGGATGGGTAAGGTATTTAACATTATGTTGGAAGAGTTATGCAAACGTTATTTATGTTATGCAAACAAGCATGCATGCCACCTAATGTTAAGTGGTCTACAGCGAATGAACATTCACGTCTAACCTCCAACAAGACTAACATCCTATCCGACATCATGCATAGATATTATATCTGAGAACTAAGATAGCTGTCTCGCTTGCAAGTATAGACGGCAACCGCACCTTTCAAGCGATTCACCAAGAGATGTTCCACTTCAGATTATAAACGACCTTGGTACCTCGCCGGTTGGACTATAATTCTTCTAAAAAACCATGATAACAATGAACAGTTAAACCGTTTCTAACATAAATAGAACATATATAAATAACGATAAGGTCGAGATCTATTTTTATATCCAGATGGTCTAATCCTAAAATCTGTGCACAATGGACGGATGAGTTACTTAATAACCGTTAAACATTAACTTATAACGCTTGTAACATAAATAGAACGCAGGATATAAATAACGACAAAGTCGAGGTCTATTATTATATCCAGAACACCTACACCTAAGATCGATCAACCTTTCGCAGCCAGCAGAGCCTGACGGGCGCCCAACCGCAACAATCCCACGAGATCGTATGACACCTGTCTCTGTGGGAATCAGAACACGAAAGATTTGAAATCGCCTGGTTGGTCAATACACTTCAATGATTAGGTGTTTTTTTAACTATTATATCTTGCTTCAACGTACGATATAAACGTACCGATTCGCCGTATTATCATAAGTAAGTTTGTTGGATTTTAATTAGGTGTTGCTCAAGAACTAAATCTGTCAGAAAAATCTTCCTACCGATAGTAAGGTTTCCATAATATCTTTCATAATTACATGACACACGTCTCCATAAGTTTGGGACGCAATGTTTGCTCTGAAAGGATTGTATGTGAAAATATCGGATAAAATCTATACTTCTATACTACATAAAGCTGAAGAGTTTGTTTGTTTGTTTGAACGCGCTAATCTCAGGAACTACTGGTTCGAATTTAAAAATTCTTTT
>DWON01011200.1:0-10327 GCA_018251015.1 Phocides pigmalion okeechobee
TACCGAGAATCCCTCCCCACTTGAGATTGGCTAAGATTTACCTCAAACCACCTGAACGCCTCACGTAATTAACGGCTCCCCCTAATGTAGGAAACTTGAGCTGGCCCCGCCACATTAGCTAATAAAGTGTATTGTGATATAAGCTTACCTTGACGTCATATTGCTTAGGTAGGTAGCTCTGGCCTCAAGTTTTATTAGCTTTATCCTCCTGAAAAAAAAGACTTCAATCAACGTCTTTCAAATACTATACTATACTGTATACCAATCTGATACTAAAAATACATAAATACATACTTAAAACAAGCTAAATAACATTTATGACACGATACTTTTAAAAGATAAATGTTTTTACAGCGTAAATGAATATTTGTTATATATAATTAGAAACGCACGCATGTTTATTCAGCATAACTAAATATTCTAAAATGTAGAATTGTATGTTCTTTTTCCCAGCACGAACACCTTGCGAAGCGGTGGAGGTATTATATTCTATATACCCTATATACCCTACGCCACTATCGTGAATAGCACCGCGCGTCGAAATACATATAAACATCGCTTTTCCGTTAAGATTCGTTAAATTGTAAATAACATAATTGGTGCGATGATTAATATACTCATGTTCCTTTCACATCCATGAAAAAGTGAGAGCACGATCCAATATTTTCACTCATACCCTTACATAAAGAAAACAAGCACTTCAAAACATTTTAACATTGATACTGAATTCAGTTGAAAAAATAAACTAAGTCTGGGAGACATCGTTTATTTTTATGTTGGAGGTCAACAGGTGAACATTAGGTTGTCGTAGTACCTACTGCACATATTTGCGACGCTTCTTCTCTATAGCTAAAATACCTTTAGAAGCGTTGTCAGCTAGTTGATATTCCAAAAGAGTTTTAAAGTCAAACATTCCAAAAGAATGAATCAATTACCATTTGACTTGACGATACATTATTACTTGTTTACACACGGGACCATTTCCAGCGGATACGTCCGCACCCTAGCCAGCCTTCCCGACTTTTGACTAACAGAACACCCAATGAAAGTATAAGTGAGACGAAGTTACCTGCACGACACCTACGTATATAGATCAAATATTGATTCCGAGACCGACTTTGGTATTCTGAGATGATTTATTAATAACTCTGTATATTGTATTGTATATATTTTGTATTTTATGTTGGCTTATTAATAACTCTACTCATTTTGAAATTCCGTCTCCTAGTGATTAGGTCCGGGTTCGAACCCTGACCTGGCCGACTATACAGCAAGGACAACGAATATCTACGTCGGGTTTGTATAGACTTGCCATTGTACTAATCTTAGCTCTCTGATGATATTTCCCACAAAGGATAAAATTAATCATAATTCAATTTAAGTTTGAATAATTGGCAGCTATTTATACTTTTTCAGCTACAACTAATGTATTTTTTGTTAATTGCAATCCATTAATTAAATAATAGCCACTTAATAAAGTTTCCGGTCTGTGAAACTTTTTGTTCCAATCTTTTGTTTTGTTACCCGGTAAATGACATACCTAAAGTATTTTAGTTAGACTACATGACGCAAACTGCCAATTAAAACAAGTGTCATTATAATAAGAAATCACATATGTTTTTCTATATCTTCAAGATATTACTCTGACACTATTTTTAACTAAATTCAAAAAGGGATGAGCTTTCCATCATTTATTAACTGATTTTAAACATTGTTTTATATTTGGAAGAGTATGTGGTATGATATACTTTTTGTTTGGACCAATTAGAAGTGAATATACGACCCCTAAAGATGGGAAAAAGAGGGGACAAATTTAGTATTGGAGTCAAGTATATATTAGGATTGAGATTTTTATAAATATAGAGATAAAAATAGAATTTAAAAAGATAAAATAGGATTTAGCATCCCTAAGGGAGCTAAAATAGGACAAGAGATTTTTTATGGAGTCAATTTGTTTAGTTATAATTACATACTTAACAAACACAAATACTGTTTTTGAATATGTTTCAGAAATACCATTGAATATATACTCATTGCCTGATAGAAGCAGTGTCAACACTTATATATTCAGAATTGTATGAATAATGCAGCAACAGAAGTAGATACAATTCATGTTTGTTGGGTAAGCAATGCTACTCTACGGGGTGTTTGGGAAAAGGATTAAGTTTTAAAATCTATACATATAATAAAACTGTAACTGATCGCTGTCTGTACATTGCATATATATATAAAAAAAAAAATTCAGAAACAAATCAAAACATACAACATAAAACATAATTAATAACACCAGCAACTGATCTGTGAAGTAAATAAAAATAGTACACTGATCAACAAAGTTTTTACTTATGACTAGTACATTTTTAGTGTAACTCCAAAATGGAGGATACTAATAAGGATACAAAATACTAATAAGGAGGAGGAACTAAATAAAGAGGAAGGATGCTGACAGACTCAGAGATCAATCCACAGGATGTTACTGCTGTATGAGAAGTGTTGAATTTCCGCATACCTATAAGTTATTTATATTGTTTAAGCCAAAACTAAGAATGGTATTTTGGAAATATCACCCCTAAAGGTGTTACATCGGGGTTAAACTTGGTATGAAAGTGAACAAAATAAAACATGAAAATTTGTATTATTTGATTAATATCAATTATACATAAAGGGCACAAAAAATCAGCAGAACCGATATTACAATACATTGCAACAATACCGAGCATAGCTGCGGCTAGTATTTAAGAATGAAAAAAAAATTAAGTCTGAATTATGGCCCATAATGTTATCATAATGTTAATTAAATTAATGGTATTTGGAACTTTTTCTACCACTATTTTTTCAGGGCACGCTAATTCTCCAAAGTTCTAAGTCCATACTTCTTTTTTTTTGTTTTTAAAGCAATTTTTTGATATTCTACAAATTTCCATTGGTTGCACACTGGGTGCTGCCACGAGGCCCCGCAAAAAGGACTGATCACAAGAATAATTTGACAAATGATAGAGCTATGATTAAATTGATTATATGATTGACCGGGGCGGTACCATCGCCGTACTCATAGTCCGTTGTATGGCAACTCTTGTTTTGGTTGGAGAGGCGCAGTTGTCGCCTACGCTATCAACAGCTATCAGCTAAGCGAGGCAACAATATTCCTACTTAGGAAAAGCAACAAAAACGTCTGAATTCGTAGCCTCATAGGATTTTACTACTACTTATGGTTGTATGTGGATGTTCATCTAGTGACCGGTTAATATTAAAAAAAATATATAGACAAGTGGAATAAGATTGGCTTCGATCTATAATGGGTAGCGCATGAACATACGACCTCAGAAAGGATTTCACCCTGTTTAACACTTTAGATTGCAGCGTATTTTTGTTCGCCCGTAATCCATACAGATTTGTATGTACAACACAGGTATCTACAAGCCGTAAGCTCGTTGCGCCGCGCATAACACCACTGTTATGCGCGGCGCAACGAGCTTACGGCGTATGACTCTTCTTACGCCGCAGAGAAAGTGTTAAGATTAGATAAGGATTTCAATGCTAGTAGCCTACACGCTCGTTTGCTACTCTTCCCACATAAAAAATACATATTAAACATACAATCTGGACACGATTGGTTTCAATCTATAAAGCAATGGCAGTGGGATAGCATTGCTTCGGGTAATTCTCTACGAAATCCGCACAGATCTACGTTATCTGTCCATATCAATCCGTGATAGCCTATTCCACAAACGTCAATGATATTTCGGGGTCGCTTAACTTGTTATCGTAGTGCGGGAGTGACTGACACACTTTCATTTCTCATATATAAATAATATACAAACTCTTTATAATCTGTGCCTAAGTGACAAATGTGCGCAACATTCACCATTGCGAATCTGCGGTTGGTTTGGATTTTTATTAAAAAACATCAATCAGGTGGAACGCCATTTATCTAATACTGCCGTAGGTTAAACATTGAGTTTTCTACACACAGCCATTAATTAAAGTTTGTAATTTTTTAAATATTTTTTAAAAATCTCAGCAATACGTTTTAAAGGTCTGTATTACATCTGCATTTTTAAGTTTGACTGAGGGGCTCATATATTACATAAAGTCAAGATCACGAGAGGCGTCACTAAACTGGAGCTCTTTTCTCTAGACTGGATATGCACCGACAATTAACACAAATATTTTATTTTTTATTATCAGTGTAGTATTCTTGTACACACAGACGCAATGTCCGCCCTCACTCTTGTAGCACCAACGTAAACACAGCATTGTTGTACGCCGCAGGGTGCAAGTGCGCAAGTGTTAATACTTTTTCATATCTTACAATTCCATAAAATTCATCATATAAATAATATAAAGTATGTAATATATAATTATTATTCATTTAAATTTATCAAAATTAACGTAGACTCATGAAAGCCTAACCCAAACAATCTAAATGGAGGCAATGCCCATATGACATGGTCCCAAGAATGTTGGCAACATGTTGCATACAATTAACAAAGTAATCAATTCTTTAATGCAAAGTCTATACAAACTCTATACCACAGTATAAATTAAATGATGTTTTCGAAATACTTACAGATGAATACAATTGTCTATGGGGCACTTGCAAATTGATAGACATTTGCTTAATGTACTGTCGACATTTAAAACTGAAAGATATTATGCAAAACACTATAATATTATGCACAACAAAAGTTCATTTACTTAAAACACAAACAAGCAAGTAACGTTTAAAGTGCAATAAACAATGACTATTGAGAGCACCCTAACAAATGGAACACAAATCTATGATTGATTGTGTGTGCAATGCTTATACTTTGAAAGGATCATTTGAATGTATTCAAAGGCAATACTAGACCAACCAACCTCACAATCCCATTTGAATATCGTAAACATGGCTACTAGGCAACTATATATTAAAACAAGAGTATTCTGTTCAAGTATATTTAGATGACTTTGCAGGTCAGACAAATGTCGTTGTTTGTGGGAAAGTCATCTATTCCTGGCTATTAGCAAAATGTTGTATGTCCTTTAACTGCACATTTTAGCTGACATCACTGTTCTAAGACATAATTAAATTGAATATCTATTAGGTATAGTTAAAAATTATGCAAGTTTTCTTATCTGGATTTCATAAAAAGTAGACAAGTAGTTAAAAAGGACATATTCAAATTAATCCAAATTTGAAATGTGCATACATGTTTCAAACTTTGTCAATAATTGTTGACACTCTGTCAACAATTATTGACCACAACCATCCAACTTACAATGAGTGGGTAATTAATTAATTATTGACAATGTGACTAATTACTCTTTGATTATAATCAATTAGTGCATAGACCAGAAAGCACCATAGGACAATCCACATTGAGTAACAATTAGATGTATGTATGTTATGGACTTGAACAACCTGATCATGAATTCTCTGGTTATTAATACTAGAGACCCAGCCCAGATTCGCTCAGGTAATGTTTATATTTACTTACATTATTTTTCGCTTAAACATGCATCATGTCAATACCTAGTTGCAAAAATTAACAATTACAAACATCTATTTCGAATGATGACTGAATTACTATATTGAATTTAACTGTTTAATTTCTTGCCCAATTTACAAAACAAATTAACTTATTATGTACCGAAATATTCCTCAGGAATCACTCTAACTGTTATTGAAAACTGTGAGAAAAGCCAACCGGTACTTTTTGAGTTCATCACAAACCAACACCACAGGGAACTTTATTTTAATATTTACTTAATTTTTTCCGCTGGCTTATTTCTACCGGTCACCCTCTCCCAACAGGGCGCTCAAAGCTGATGTACTGATTCTATATTGTACCCTTGACATTAAGTGTATGTAAATACCTTACAATAAATAGAATATATGAATTTTCAATATATTTAGAGATACAATCACTGGGTGTTCTTTCTATGGAGAAACAACTTACAAAGAAATTCTGTAACATATAACACTCATATGCTAAATATCAGGAAAGTATAATACAAGTTTTGCTTATGTTGGATAACTTATATCTGTGTTAGGTAATTAAAATTATAACTATTCATTTATCGCTTTATGCACTGAACATTATATCAGACAATTAAAATAACCATCCTTGATGCAAATGAATATTAATTTTTGACATTTGTGAGTTGTTAAAGAGAATATTATATTATAAAACTAATATTAATCATAATTTATTGTATTATAATCCATTATATTTCTCAGGAGTAATACCAGACAAATCTGAAGAGCAGAGTTCTATGAACAGTTACCAGTTAGGCAGACATCTAACCCTTATCTAGTCTTCTACTCCTCACCCACAAATGTGACTATGAGTGTAGGAAGTGTAATATTTATTATTATATATACAGCAACACATAACACATATAAGTCCCATTGAATAATATTGGTACAATTGCCACCCAGGATGAATATTTGTATGATAAGCTTAAGGGTTTGTTCCGTTTTCATGTTAAATTACTTATACAATTTTATACTTCTTGTTTTTGCTCATATAGTTATCTGTAGAATGCTAGATTTTAATGATATGCAACCTCAATTCCTCCATATATACTTGAAGAAAATTTATAAAAGCTCATATTGTCTTATTCTGTTCTATCCTCTTGGGGATAGAATTGATAAAATTCTTTATTAAGTGCCCACTTATAGTATATAATAGACCTATCTGAAAAATTTCTTTCTGAAAGATTCAACAGTTTCAGATATGTTGCTGTAATCTGTCAGTCAGTCAGTCCTTCTTTATTTATATATATTATGTTTATGTTTATCAGTTGGCTGGCCACCATAGTACAGGTTCTATCTAATTTGGTTTCAGACTGGTTGGATGACAAGAGAGCTGTTCAAACACATTTCTTTAAATGCTTTCATCACTAATCACATAAGGAAAAAATAATAATTGACAGACCATACCATTTAGACTATTTATTATTCTTCTTATTTATTTCTTATTTACCATATTTATGTTAATAAGTAAAATGTATAATTAATTAATTGATAAGTAGTATTTAAAATATATGTAGCACTTAAAATATGGAATGATTATTTTACTGTTGTACTTTCTACAACTGTCAACACCTTAATATTCCAAACCAAGCAGTTTGTCTCGTTGTATGAGAGAAAATATAACAACCAGGATCATATTGAATGTCACAAAATAGTAAAAACTTAGAAACTTAGCGTATTTCACGATAAAACAAACAAAGTCTAAGCGAAGAGAGAAAGTGTTATGTTCCATACTTCGTTGCTAGCTAACGATCAATAACTCCTTTATGATTAAAGTACTCAGGGTCTTTTTAATTAAAACATAATTGCTACGACATGCAGTAGACGTAGATGTGAACGTTCAAAAAACGCATGTACCAAATGAACGAAGTATTTACCGAGCACGAATTGTAAAAGATTTAACGGTAGTGCAACTCGAACTGTTCACACATGTTAACATATGGCCGAGACATATAATGGTATCGATCACTTCAATTGGGGTATATAGAATAATAAACTCTCTCGGAACTAAGAATTTGACCTTGTTGGCTGTATTAATTAAGACGACAGGCTCACAATCGCAGCTAAAAAGAATGCCATTGATTTTAGGGTGGCACAATTATTACTGCGGTAACTTACGAACTAAAATAAATCAGTATCATTATTACATTCCTTTTACATATTATGTTGGCACTCACCTTGCGTAACAAGGCAGATATCACGTCACTGCACCTAAATCTTTCCATATTTTAGTACACTCAAACACACACACGATAACATTTTCGTCAAAATGCACAAACAAAAAAAACCAACGTGACGAAAGGAAGAGCATCGTTCTAGCTTCAAATTTATACTGACAGCCATGCTGCAGATGAGTCCGTCTTTATTCTGCAATTGTGGGCTGATTGGCGGAGATCTAGCTCAAAAAAAACAATAATTGCGTGAGCCAACCAATCACAGGCGAGCATTTCAAAAATTCTTGGCAACGTGCCAAAATATAAGTATATGTCAAAAATCAATATAAGAATTTTGGATAAATAATTATTAAACATGAGTAATGAATTAAATAGTATCTATATTTATTCATTAGAATATACATTTGTTTACATGTAGAGGTAAAAATATAGAATATATATATATAATACTCAGTGGCTCAGTGGAGAAATACCTTGGTATCTATATAAGAAAAAAAGATTGACCGAGACCTGAAATTGTGTAACCATTTTTAGAACTTTTCTACTTTTTAGTAGAAATAAAGCATTCCGTAAGATTATGTGTAGCGTATAGAACTATTACGAATTATAATACCATAAAATAACATAGATAAAAAATAGAAATCACCATTGTTAATTCTAGATAAGGGTGTAATATTATGTATACATAAGAATATCATAACAGATATAATAAGTTTGTTGAAGTTTCTTTTTGTATTATCGTAGCTCTAAAAAAAATTATTCTAGTAGAATATAACTTATTATAAACAAGCTGATTTCAGTTATCTTGGTTATGATTCACAAAAATCTGTATAATCATTTAAAATGTACTTGTTTTCCAAGACGATCTAAATTACTTTAATTGGCACACTGGATAATTACTATAGTTTCACTTCACGAATCGAACGGCTATTTGATAATCTTGACGAATTAATTACAAAGTAATGGTTTTCAAAGAATACTCAGATATGATTTTATTCATTTTATGAAGTTGCTTAAGGTTTTTTATCGTAAATCAGAGTAATAAGTAATATTACAGTTTTCATATTGTCATGTAACGTTTCTCTTATCTAAAAAATGTATCAAACTAATACTGCTATTAAATATTATTCACCTCAACATATTATGTATATCAAATTCTATTGCAGACTTCGGCTTGTTTTAGTAGAATTTTTGTGATAAAAGTGGTCACATTGGTCTAAATTTTTTTTCGTAGTAAATACTGCCGGACATTTGAAATGTCAAACTGTATTTTAGGTTATCGTGATCATGTGTTTGTTTTGATTTTGCTAGTTAGGAGGAAATAAGTAATTTGTATTACAAATTAATCTCGAAATGCGTTAACATGGGCAAGAAAAATAAAAATGTTCAAAAGAAAAATAAAATTAATTTGGTTTTTGATGAGGCCAAGAGAAAGTATGAATCCTACTTTTGTATTTTATATATCGCTTCAGTTTCATTTTCCCTAAATATTATTAGTTGTATTACTTTGATTTTTAGTGATTCAATAATTAGGGTTTAATTTTGGTTTTTTAGAGATTTTTTATGTGGGTTTCGCAAGAGAAAATTAGAGAGAAAGAAAAAGGCTCAAGAGGAAATGCAACGTATGCTGAAAGAAGAGAAAAAACGAATTAAGCAGGAGGTGGGCATAGGTTTAATTTATATGTTGTGACTAGATATTATTAAATTCTTATTTTAATACTTTGCCTCCGGCGTTCAACACTGCTGTGTTTACGTCGGCGCCACAAGACTGGGGCAGGCATTACGTCTGTGTATTCGTAGATGCTACACAGATGATTAAAATACGAAATTTTAGTGAATTATCGACGCATCTTCAGTCTAGACCAATGTGCTCCAGCTTAGGGCCGCCTCCTGCAATGCTGACCTGATCTAATATATGAGCCGCACTTTCAAAGTGTTAATATCATATAGTGTGCATTAGAGCTCACTGCATATTTTTACTCTTATTATACTAGTATATAATGCTGTTAATATTGCGCTTGCTGTATCCACTGTTTTTGATTTATCAATAAATCATGGCTTTCAAATTTAGGTCCAACTTCAAGTACTTGTGATATACACCAGTACATGAACTTGCTGTTAACCATTTCTTTTGTACTCTTGTTAACGCTTTGACTGCGGCGCACATATATTAGATCGAGTCAGGATTGTGGGAGGTAGCCGTAACTGGAGCTCTTTTCTTTAGACTGAATATAGGCTGACAATTCACACAGCTATTGTATTTTTTAGCATTCGTAAAACATTTACGAATATACAGATGTTTCTTCTCGCCGTCTTGTAGCTCTGATGTAAACACAGCATTTTTGTTTGCCCGTAATCCATACAAATTTGTCAGCATAACACAGGTGTGTAGGAGCTGCAAGTGTGTCATGCCCAGATTTACACAGTAGTGTTGTAGATGCAGAGAAAATGTTAAAAGTACTTTCTGTTTATATTTCAAATGTGTATTAATATTTTCACAGTACAAGTACACTCAAATAGTACAAGATACTATCTTTTAACTTGTTAACTTTACAAGGTACGAGGGTGCGTTTTTAAGTTCGCGGAATGAGGGACAAGGAGGGAAGATAGAATGTCAAAATTATTTTTCTTT
>DWON01011201.1:0-10327 GCA_018251015.1 Phocides pigmalion okeechobee
AAGAACATGTTGCTTTACGGCGGGTTATGAGGGTGGTGGTGGTGCCGCCCCGGGCCAGCTCTAATGGCTCTACCACCTTTAATTCATGTAAACGTACTGTAAGTATTCAAATAAACTACATGAAAAATCACATTTAAAAAGAGGAAAATGTATATCTTGATTGTCACAATATCATCAAAAATGGACGTTATAGTCCTTGTCACACAAACACCAATAACAACTAAATACTAATTATGTGTGTGGTTAAAGGTGGGAGAACTATACTTGGACCGTGGAAGTACCACCGCCGTCCTCATAATCCGCCGTGAAGCAATATTAGTGTTTTGGTTGGAGAGGTGCGGTTGTCAGCTACACTTTGAAGCGAGGCGACCATCTTAATCCTCTGGAGTAGCAACGTATCTACATTCGAGCGCAGATAGGATTTCAGGCGTGCTTTTGGTTGTACGTGGATGTCTATGGGCTGCGACTACTTAACATCAGGTGGCTTGTATGCTCGATTACTACTCTTCACCCATTAAAAATTTAATTTAAAAATATATAAATAGTATGTGTGTATTGTATTTAAAGTGTAGTCATATTTTTTTGGTATTGTGTAGTACATGGTAGTAGTAGTACGTTTACCGTCATACCATACCAGTTGATTTCATCCTCAAGGCCAATGTATTTTTAATATCAAAAAAGGCGCGACAATAGATATTTTACATCAAAAATATTTTCTTTCTACGGGTTACGAGTAAAATTCGCTCGTTTTCATGAAAAGTGCTGTGAATTATTATTTCGTAGTTGACTACGTACGAATAACTATACAGTTGCGACGGCAGTTACAATAAAGTTAACGGGGCATTACACAAATGCAGGATAAATGTTCGTTAAATGGAATACCGGCTCTATATTATATGATGTCATTACGTCTGAATAGTGGCTTCATATTATGTAAAATTAAAACGACTGTGGCTTTATGTTCGCAGTTAACGAGACATAATTCATTGAATGATCGAATCGTAACTGTAGATAGAAAATTTAGTTTTAGTGGAACTGAGAACGGAAAACTGAGTTTTAGTGAAGCGAAGACTGGAAAACTGAATTTTAGTGGAACTAAGAATGGAAAACTGTCTTTTATTGGAATTGACAATGGAAAACCGAGTTTTACTGGAACTGAGAGTGGAAAATTGAATTTTAGTGGAACTAGGAATGAAAACTCAGTTTTAGTGGATAAATGCTACGTTTTTTACGTAACTTTTAATTAAAAAGTAACTGTAGTTCGCTCTTAATCTTAAAACATGTAATCTCTTCTAATTGCTTAAATTAACTATGTATAATGTTTTATAACTACTGAAAAGTTTTCATTGTCATTTGAAATTAAATTAATTTCCTACTAACCCCTTCAATAATTTCCCATTCGCTGTCAATTTTTCATCCATTTACCGAAGATAAATTTGAAATTCAGTAGATTACGTAATCTGGAGTTTCAATTCTACCGAAGCATTTTCTTTCAGTAAATTTACATTATCTCAGAGCAGATAGATGATGTTGAGATAGTGAGCGTTCCGAGCTTGAAAATACTTCAGTAATAGTATTTTCATAGATTGTAAAAATTACATTTTAAAATTAATTAAATTAAGTGTTCCTTCCATTTAGAGAGAAAAGGGTTTGATATTTTACATCAATGTCTGTACGTATGTGTGTCTGTGCGTCTGTGCATAGCGTTTGTGTGTCTTATATATTATAAATAGTTTAGTGCAATGTGGATAATGTTGAAAAAGGAAATTTTAAAGACATATGTATATTATTTTGTTCATTTTACTGTTACGGGTACTCACGATTATCGCTTTTTAATTGCTGATTATCGAAACAGTTGTATGGCTCGTGATCACGGCTAGACCCCGGTAAGGAAAATTGTTGACCAACTTGACCACGAGCGAGGCAACTGATTCGAAATATCGGCAATGAAAAAACGTTAATCGTCGGTACCCGTTATATAGTAAAATGTATGTGTGTCTGTCTGTTGTAATATACGTGTCAACGGGTGAAAGGAATTGAATTTCTTTTAAGTGAAGGAAAAGTAATATATGTTGGAAATTAATTGCCACCGAGGAAGGAATACCGTGAACCTTATAATCCTCACAAATCCTCATAATTCATGTGTTATGCTTGAAAAGGTGCGGTTGCCAGCTACTGTTCAAAATGAAGCGACCATCTGAGTTCTTTGGAGTATTTTTTAATATGTATAGTGGCATATATTATATTTTTACTCTCTTCAGCTCTTACTGTCTTGGAGGGAGAGCGGGTATAGTGCACGCATTGACATATATACCATCATACAGGTTAGAAGCAGATTGTTATAAAGTATTTTTAATGTAACTTAATACTTTATTTAATGTTATGTTGTTGGTTTTAATTTATTTATTTTAAATTACTTTATAAGTAGTCAATTTAAAACATATATTTTTATTATTATTATTTACATATTATACGTAATGAATGAAATAAACGTTTTGTTCCTTCTTTATTTTAAATATAGATTTTATATAATTTAACTCAATGTTACACTAAATCTGTAACTCAGTGGATTTACTCAAATTACCTAAACCACGATAAATTTAATGAAACATGGCATCTTTCCTGGGATAAATACGCCAACTGAAGTAAACTAATAATGAATTTAGGAGAGGCTTAACTACAGGTAGCGTCTGCAAAGAAGGGATTAGCAAGGGAAAGACAAATAAACTTAGTAATACGGAGTTTCGGATCCGTTATGAAGTTACACTTGTATTCATAGTCTCTTGAGACAGCTTAATGTTTTAGAACTCAATTTCGGAGACCCAAATTTAATGAAAGTTGTTCAAAAATTAATGTTTCTTTGAAAATTCGCATAATTTTATGATTAAAAAATAGATATATATCCTTTCTATTTTTCTTGAAACTAAACTAGATTTCGAGCTTCAAATCCAACAGATTTTAGGTGTCTATCGACCATGGCATTTTACCAACTTTTCATTTTGGAAAAATATCAAGAGTATATAGGGACCCTGATCTTAAATGGACTGATTGGTATGTTGTATTTATATAGACATCTGTACCCATTGAAAACGAAAATAAAAAGTACACGCATTCTTTTATAACGTATAATATAAAAAACCAACCATTTCATATTTTTTTATTAAAGATAGTCGTTTACAATTTTACTTCATTCCAATATTTATTTAAAATAGTAAAATACTTACAAATGTAACATGAATATGTGTATGTGTGCGCGCGTGTGTGTGTTTGTGTGTGTTGTTTATGTAAATCCAATCGCAACTGATAAACCTCAGCCTGAAGAATTCCAAAAATACTCCTAATATTCTTAACTCTAAATCAAATTTCCATCAAACATCGTTTTCCTATTAGTCTCTGTTACCTAACTAAACTTATGTGGTAACAGATTTTTCCACGTGAGACGGCAAACGTTACGCATTATTTCACCACTTCAATCGGGGTCACGGGTTCAAATCCGCGAGAGTAATCCGATTGTGGGGCGTCCGGGTGAAAGGTTCGACTGGACGCTTTTCATCGGTCGATCGCGCGTCCTACGCTAATCTAATTACGTTTGTCGTTGACCTAATGGGAGGAACATGTAGAAACGTAGAACCTATAAAGCAGAAATGCCTTACGTATTAATTATTCTTTGAATTAAACCCTTTCCTTCTGCTGGGTACGAGGATTTCCCCATAATTGGGGAGACTTAGAGCAGACTCCGACAAATCCGTCTATATTTTGTATCCTTTTTTATCCGTCGGGTTTTTAAAACCGCATTTGAAATCGCCGAAATTTATCGTTATCTTTTTTTTGTATTTTATATTGCTCTTTATATGGCCTATGACCCTGTGCTGTAACAATCGTAGGACTACGAAGTTATTAGTATTAGCTATTAGCGCTATTTATAAAACTACGAAAGTCATCATTTAAAGTAAATATGAACAACATTATACGTATATGAGAAAAATATCTATGTGTTTATATAAATTAACATAAAAAATGCAAACGAGCCATCTGATAGAAAGCAGTTGCCGTCGCCTATGGACACCAGCAACACCAGATGATTCGTCAATTCATCGCTAACTTTAAAGGAGAGCTCTCTTTGCACCTTTTTTGAATAAAAAATTATGGCCAAGATCATTTAAATAAAATAAAAAACCGTTATCTATCAACGCCAATCGCTATTGAACGCTTGTTGTGTTATCCAAAACACGGAATCACACAATATACCACTAAGGGTCACACATCCAAATTCCGACCGCGCTCTACGTTGCTTTGTTGATCGCTCTCATCTAAACTAGACTATGCTACATATAATGTACATGTAATGCAATTTGCTTGTTAAGTAGTCCATACGCTGTGGTGAACATTACACACTTCCTGATTGCTAACGAGCATGTGATTACCTCTATTATTAAAGCTTGTATGGCTGTGCTTCAGTGCGTACACAGCGAAATGAACACTAGCCACCGAGTCGTAGCGTGAACTAGGGCCTAGCCCTTATCACGAGAAACTCGTGCTAAGCGACACAACCGTAATGGATTAGAAAGTAGGATTAAAATATTTGTACATATATATTTTTTATTTAGTTTATATGAGCCCAACAAAAAAAGTTAATGCTGAAGTTTGTAACACAAAGGTTGCGTATATTCAGACTTTGATGGAGCTCTTTTCTCGAGAATTAATTCTATTAGTAGATCATCAAAACACTTCCAATAATATCACATTTGCTAGTGAAATTAAGATGAGAAGTTTAGAAGTTATGAGCAAACGGATGAACATACTTACACCCCTTTCAATCCTCCAGTTAACTTTGCGCTAATTGGTTAAAAATTGAAAGAACGATTAACTGGAGAAATGTTATTGATGATTAGGGAATTGATTTTTATAAAAATACATTAAAAAGAAAAAATTATTGAAGTGATATTAAAAAATAATCCAACAAACTGAGATTATTCCTCCTTCTTTGAAGTTGATAAGACATAGTTCTAGAACTATATAACAAAAAAAGTACATATTAATCACAATTATGAAATCCTTCAAACTAATAAAATAAGGTAGTTATCCAACTAATTGAGAACATTATTACTTTTTAAAAATAAGTTAAACATAGGACTATGTAACGTTCTAATATAAAAATTTGTTAAGAGTACTTCATTTATTTATTTATTTATTTATTAGTTACACCAACAAAGTAAACACTAATACATTTAATAAAGACTTATTATATAATATTAGTTATGGTTAGTGTTACCTTAATTATAGGTGCAAACGAAGATTCACAATAAAGCAACAGAAAACAATACATACGTTAAGAAAATAAATAATATAAAACAATTCCAGATTAAATAAAAATAAAAAACTACCATGAATTGCAAAATAAAAATCAAATTAAATTATTGTCGCAGAATCGTAAAAATAATTCTGTATAATAGTAAGAATCTTTAAATAAGAAGTAAGTTCTAAGTTCTAATTCTAAAATATTTAATTCTAATTCTAAAATCTTTAAATAAGAAATAAATAAGCAGTAAGTTCTTCTCCCGAAGAATTTGACGGCAGAAAAATCATTATTCGTGAACAGGAGAGGGGCCATAATCCCGTGTTACATATACTCGTATTAGACAATGAGAAAATTTTTGTCAAAAAAATCATTACAACGGTTAGAGAAGATCTTTCGAAGAATCGAATGGCGTTGTAATCAAAGAACCAAAGATCCAAAGAATTTAGGTTCGACTCTTGACAAAGCACATTTCTTTTAGGGTACAGTTTGTTTTCTTGTATACGATGTCTGACCTATTCATAGATTGAGATAATATTAATCTCAAAAAATTACTGAAGTACTAATTAGACCAATACATTACTTTTATTCAATAAGATAGGCTCATTACTCTCCTGTAACTTATTTGAAACACCACGAGAAACAAACACATTTCCTTTTATAGAATAGACCTTTTCCTGCGCATAAATCAAATGATACCCAGTAACACCATCTACTTACAAATGGAGCTATTTTACGCGTCTCGTCTTATTATCGGTAACAATCCCCGCGGAGTGTAAGCGTGAAAGCCTTTCAATAATACTACTATTTTATGCCACCACGTCCTAGTGGATTTCATCGTATTCATGTGAAGTTGTATGCATGAAAAGGATATATCTGAGGATTCATAGAGTCTGTGGAACTGAATTTTATGTGCTTGTAATTGTTGTATCATAATGCAACTTGGTAAGTGTATGCAGTTCTTTTCACAATTAATGTTGCAATTGAGATGGTCTGATGATGGTGATAGAAAGTAAAAACAGAAAACATAGCCTAATCATCTCTTGTTGTTCAATTCAACATCAACATAACTTTTTTATGGGAGAAGAGTAGCAAACGAGCATGCAAACCATCTGTTGTAAATAGTCGCAGCCCATAGACATCCACGTACAGCCACAAACACGACTGAAATCTTATCTAGAACGTAGATAAGTTGCTACTCCTGAGGACTAAGATGGTCGCCTTGCTACAAAATGTAGCCGGCAACAACACCTTTCCAACCAAAACACAAGTAACGCTTTACGACGGATTATGAAGACGGTGGTGGTACCTCCCCGGTCGAACTATACATTTATACCCTTACATCGATAATGTATCGGTTGGAGAGGTGCGCTTGGCGGCTACACAACCACGAAACGATTTTAATATATACGTTTTGAAATTTGCCAAAATATATCATTTTCATTTGTAATATTGGCTCGTTGTGCAGGTAAGGCAATAAATTACAAAAAATAACATTCATATATTGACGACATAACTCTACTAGAATTATGACGTCTCTCTCCCCTTCACTACCACTCTCTACTCTATTTTCACTTATCTTGTCTTTATACTCTACATGTTAATTAACATTGCCCAACTATCGATAGAGTATCGATAAGTTATCAGTACTATCATGATCTCGAAAACTATTGACAATATCGATTAGATCCATCGGTATTGCGATTACTTTTCAAAGTCTAACTATTTATTTACCACCTATCGTTAGAAAGTGAACGGTAATATTTATAAAACAGCTGCTGACTGACTTCGTTCACGTCGTCAATTTTCGGTTTTCTCCAGATTTTGTAATATGAAAACACTATGTAAGTTATGCAAAAAAAGTACTTATATACTTGCACCTGCTATTTCAATTCATATAGTTTTTTTATAGATCGATAAAAAAACCAACAAAATTTTTAGTACTATAATATGTTAGTGAAAACAACAAATCGGTAAGCCATTTCCGAGATTTTTTAAACGAACAAACAAAAAGACAATAAACTAATAAGTATTGTTTTGCTTCTATTGCGATCATATCATAAAGGCTACTATTACTAATAGTTTTTTTTTCACATATGTCCCATATACATTCAGCAATCAGTAACAATTTTAATATTCGTATAGATAAGAGAAGAACCTTCAAATATTATTATGATTAATAATAACCCATTTTGTAATTTGTTTAGATTAATTATCAATTCTCACGATGACCATAATTTCTGACGTGCGTTCCGTGACACCATTATTTTTTGGTCTAATCGGAATGTGTCAAAGCATTTTGCATATCACGTGTTCCTTTGACTAAAATCCCATATATCCGTTAGTTAGTAGCGAGCTACCGCGGGCGTCAATCTGTATTGCCATTCAGGATCGAGTGCGTCCGTTTGAGTGCTGGAAATGCAGATCAAAAGCATTTAACGCGAGCCGGTTTTGAGTATAGAAATATTCCTGGAAAACTTGAATGTGAATGCAACAGATATTGCTCGACGCGTTTTACTGTGTAGTATGTGTGTGTGTATGCGTATGACAGATTAAAAAAAATACATTTTTTTTCTATCAGCTTTTTCTTCTGGTTAACCTTACCCGACAGGGCGCTCAAAACCAATGTAATCATTTTGTATTGTAAATTTGATACCAATGAAGTGTATCTAAATAACTTATAACAAATGAAAATTTTAATTTGAGGTGCAAGAGAAACCCACGACTTTTTGATCAATGCTATATATTGTATTTATATCATATGTAATTAAAAAACTTTTATATAATAGTAATGACAGTAAAATACGGAATCAGTGCTGGAGAGGTTCGATAAAGATATAACAGCTATACGGAAAATGTGATGTAAAGCGTCCCTTGTTACGATTTAGTCCACCCTGCTGATTTGTGCCATTTCAATCAATCAAAAGTTATAATATTTTTATTAAAGAAAAATATTCTTTACAGAATTCTTAGTGAAAGTCATTAATCTATCATCTGGTCTTTCGTTTTAAAGAAGAAGAAGGGTGAAAGTGGTAAACTTAGGCAATGAAATAACGTAGGACTCGAGATTTAAATTTATTACAAAGAGAATGATATTTGACATGTAGTGACGTTCGTGATGTTCACAGAGTAGCGACCGATAAACAACGAGAAATAAGATAGGTCACAATTTACCACAGAGTAACAAATCATATTTCAACAGAAAAGAATTCAGAATTAACAATTTGCAGACTTGCACACATTTGAGAGCTATATGGAGAAGTCTCAGTTATGCAGGTTTCCTTATAAGCTTTCTCGTGATGTTTTCCTTTATTTTTAAGTAAGGCAAGCGATCATTAATTTGTAATACGCACATCATTTGGAATAATGAGAGGTGCATACTAGCGATTCCATCTCTGATATGTGACCATAACCTGCCATTATGTTGTCACTGCTAAGCCAACAAGTGCTAGGTCTAAATTAGTTACGAACAGTCATAATAACGATCTATTAACTATACCAGATAATGTAGCAACAAAAATAATCTGGTGTCGTAAAATTTTTCGCCAAAAGCCTCTTAATAGAGCGAACCGCGTCGTAAAACATAAAATTCTCTTTCTAAGGACACGCTTCTGTTTTGCAGCCAAATACGGTTTTATGGTCGGTCGTAAGAGTGGACGGAACAGTTACACCGGACAGTGTTGCTTCTGGTCAACATTGGGCCACATAATCGTTGAGTTTGTAGATTTTCACAACTTATTCCATGTTCTATCCCCCCGCCTCCTTTTTACCTTAAAAATTAATCATTTTAAGAAAGAAAGAAAGAAAAACGTTTATTCGCCGATAAAAACAATGCAAACACAATTTAATGCATAATATATCGCTACTTTAAAACAAACGGGGCAGAAATCAAAAATATTCAAAATCCTTTTTATTGTAAAAATCAAATTTTGTCGGTCATATAAAATTAGGTCTATTCGCGTAGTGGCCCTTTTGTTTTGAAGTAGCGATATATACACACACACACACACAGATATGTATGTATGTATATATTACAAGACATTCATACGCTAGTGATATTTTACAAAACTAAAAACACGAAAATTTACTATGTATCTTTTGATTGAAAGGAGTTTAGCTGTAACCACAAGTCATTCAACGGGTTCGACATATCAGCAATTAAAAATCTTTAATCGCGATTGCGGTACATTGTACAATGTGGACATTTCGCGATGATATTTGAACTACATATGTATATACCGCACGATTTTTAAGCGCGCTCTCACTTACTCTTCATCATTTTTTAAAGAATGTGTCCGATTACTATAGTCTATCAGACTAAATTACCAATATGCAGTAAACACTTATTTTTCTAATATATACTATATACATTTGTTAGTTCATATAGTCATACATATGAATTAATCTTATTTGGAATTCGGATTGACCTCTAATATGTAAGTTAAAAACATTGTTTTACACAGGAAACTGCAGAATTGTTTATTTACCTGTACTCTTAAAATATAGCGCTATCTGCTATATGTGCCGCAATATACGCTTGACTCGCATCGCTATAGTCTGCCACACTGCCTTAAAATTGCTATAAACCTCTCACAAAAATGTTACGGCGCGATTACCGTCGCATCTGAACATATACGACGCAAATGGTCAGGAGTAGAAAAGCTTATAAAAAGTAGCTTTCACCCGCCGCTTTGCCTGTGATGACTTCGATATTACGAAATTACATTTTTATCTCTGTTTTACCCCTTTAGGGGTTTAAGTTCCAAAATTTATTTCTTAGTGTTTATTTACGCTATATCAAATAATCAAATCTGAAAAATCTATATGTCGTAGAGGTCAATAGTACGGGAGTTGCATTGATAAACGAGCCACAAGCGTTATCGGGGCAAGATGGCGCTTCGACTGTCTAGGTCGTGCTCGTCGTCGGCAAGCCGCTGTGCGAACAACACGTCTAGGAACTGTTTTACGTCTCGTTGTTATAATAGTTCTTTAAAATAATTATTTGTGAATAATAAATCGGTTGAGTGACTT